>JAJPUD010033917.1:0-11109 GCA_023553655.1 Myrmecobius fasciatus
CTATTTAGTGCTATACCAATCAAACTCCCAAGAGATTATTTAACTGACCTAGAAAAAATAACAACAAAATTCATCTGGAAAAACAAAAGGTCAAGAATTTCAAAGGAATTAATGAAAAAAAATGCAAATGAGGGTGGCCTAGCTATACCAGATCTAAAACTATATTATAAAGCAGTGGTCACCAAAACCATTTGGTATTGGATAAGAAATAGAGTAGTGGATCAGTGGAATAGGTTAGGTTCACAGGACAGAATACTCAATGACAATAGTAATCTAATGTTTGATAAACCCAAAGACCCCAGTTTTTGGGATAAAAACTCACTATTTGACAAAAACTGCTGGGATAATTGGAAACTAGTATGGAAGAAATTAGGCATTGACCCACACCTAACACCATATAGCAAGATAAGGTCAAAATGGATTCATGATCTAGGCATAAAGAATGATATTATAAACAAATTAGAACAATGTAGGATGGTTTACCTCTCAGACCTGTGGAGGGGGAAGGAATTTGTGACCAAAGAAGAACTAGAGGTCATCATTAATCACAAAATAGATAAGTTCGACTATATCAAATTAAAAAGTTTTTGTACAAACAAAATGAATGCAGACAAGATTAGAAGGGTAGCAGTAAACTGGGAAAATATTTTTACATCCAAAGGTTCTGATAAAGGCCTCATTTCTAAAATATATTGAGAATTGACTCAAATATATAAGAATTCACGCCATTCTCCAATGGATAAATGGTCAAAAGATAGGAACAGACAATTTTCAGACGAAGAAATTGAAACTATTTCCGGTCACATGAAAAGGTGCTCCAAGTCACTATTGATCAGAGAAATGCAAATTAAGACAACTCTTACATACCACTACACTCCTGTCAGATTGTCTAAAATGACAGGAAATGATAATGATAACTGTTGGAGGGGATGTGGGAAAACTGGGACACTGATACATTGTTGGTGGAACTGTGAACGGATCCAACCATTCTGGAGAGCAATTTGGAACTATGCTCAAAAAGTTATCAAACTGTGCATACCCTTTGACCCAGCAGTGTTTCTACTGGGCCTATATCCCAAAGAGATTTTAAAGGAGGGAAAGGGACCCACATGTGCAAAAATGTTTGTGACAGCCCTTTTTGTAGTGGCAAGAAACTGGAAATTGAAAGGATGCCCATCAATTGGAGAATGGCTGAATAAATTATGGTATATGAATGTTATGGAATATTATTGTTCTGTAAGAAATGACCAACAGGAGGATTTCAGAGAGGATTGGAGAGACTTGCATGAACTGATGCTGAGTGAAATCAGCAGAACCAGCAGAACATTATACACAGCAACAAGACTATACGATTATCAATTTTGATGGACATGGTTCTCTTCAACAATGATGTGATTCAAACCAGTTCTTCAGCGATGAAGATAGGCATATACATCCAGAGAGAGGCCTGTGGGAACTGAGTGTGAACTACAACACAGCATTTTAACACTTTCTGTGAATGTTTCCATGCATTTTGTTTTCCTTCTTAGGTTGTTTTTTTCTTCTTCTCTTTCTAGATCTGGTGTTTCTTGTGCAGTAAGATAACTGTATAGATATGTATACATGTATTGTATTTGTCATATAATTTATCCTATTTAGCATGTATTAGATTACCTGTCATCTAGGGGTGGGCGGTGGGGGGAAGGAGGGAAAAAGCTTGTGGAAAAAAGTTTTTGTAAAGGTCAATGTTGAAAAATCTCTCATATGTTTTGTAAATAAAAAGCTTTATATAAAAAAAACAATTTCCTCTGCCTTGATCATCAAAATGGTTGTGTTCTCCTACTGATATTATATAAGAAGCTGTTATAAAACCAATGAAAAATAATATCATTTTGAAAAGACAGCAAAAAAATAATAATCATAAAAAATCCAAATTAACTAAAGGTTTATCTATTTTGTTGGGTTTTTTTTTCATAAAAGAAACTTTTAGTTTTGTTGTTTGTTGTTTGTTTATTTCCAAAGAAAAAAAATTAATTTTCCTCATTGATCTCCCTTTTTATTTTCAGAATTTCAAATTTGGTATTTAATTAGGGGATTTAATTTGTTCATTTATCTTCTCTTTCTCTATATTATGCAAGGAAGCATCTAAAGATATAAAATTTCCTTTAAGAACTGTTTTGGCTGCATCCCATCAATTTTGGCATATTGTCTCATTGTCATTCTCTTGGATGAAATTATCAATGGTGGCTATGATTTGCTGTTTGACCCACTCATTCTTTACGATTCGATTATATAATTTTAATGAGATTAATTAATTTTGGTAGATTTTTCCTGTCCCCTTATTACATGCAATTTTTATTGCATAGTGATCTGAAAAAGAGGCATTTACTATTTGTGTCTTTCTGCATTTTATTTTGAGATTTTTATGCCCCAATTCATGGTCAATTTTTGTGTAGGTTCCATGAACTACTGAGAAAAAGTATATTCATTTTTGTCTCCATTAAATTTTCTCCAAATGTCTATCATATCTAACTTTTCTAAAATTCTATTTACCTTCTTAACTTCCTTATTATTTGTTTTGTGGTTCAATTTATCTAGTTCTGAGAGAGCAAAGTTGAGATCCCCCACTAGTATAGTTTTGCTGTCCATTTCTTCTTGCAGCCCTTTTAACTTCTCTAAGAATTTGGATGCTATACCACTTGGTGCATATATGTTTAGTATTGCTTTTACTTCATTATCTATAGTACCTTTTAGTAGGATGTAGTTTCCTTCCTTATCTCTTTTAATTAGATCTATTTTTGCTTTTGCTTGAGTTGAGATCAGGATTGCTACGTCTGCTTTTTTTTTTTTTTTTTACTTCAGCTGAAGCATAATAGATTCTGCTCCAGGCTTTTACTTTTACTCTTTTTATATAACTTTGGTTTAAATGTGTTTCTCATAAACAACATATTGTAGGATTCTGGCTTTTAGTCCAGTCTGCTCTTTGCTTTTGTTTTATCGAGAGTTCATCCCATTCACCTATTTCCTTGAATGTCTATCTTTTTCCCTAAAATATAATAATTAATTTTGCTGAATAGTTGATTCATGCCTCCAGTCTAAGTTCCTTTGCCCTTTGGAATATCAGATTCCAGGCCCTTTGATCCTTTAAAGTGGAAGCTAGTAGGTCCTGGGTAATCCTGATTGTAGTTCCTCAATATTTGAATTATTTCTTTCTGTTTGCTTTTGCTATTTTCTCCTTTATCTGATAATTCTGAAATGTACCTTCGATATCCCTTAGAGTTTTCATTTTAGAGTCTCTTCCAGGAGGTTATTAGTTGATTCTTTCAACAGCTATTTTATCCTCTGTTTCTAGCACAACAAGGCAGTTTTCCTTGATTTTTTGAAAGATGTTGCTCTTATTTTCATCATGGTTTTCAGGTAGTCCAATAATTCTTAAATTGTCTCTCCTGGATCTATTTTTCAGGTCAGTTGTTTTTTTCCATGAGGAATTTTACAGTTTCTTGTATTCTTTTCTTTTCTTTTTTTTTTTTTTTGGTTTTGTTTGACTGGTTCTTGATGTCTCATTGAGTCACTCACTTCTATTTGTTCAATTCTAATTTTTAGTGAATTATTTTCTTCTGTTAGCTTTTTTAAAATCTCCTTTTGCATTTGGTCAGCTGAACTTTTTATTGAGTTGTTTTGTTTACTGGATTTTTTTCCATTTCACAAATTCTATTTTTCAAGGAGTTGTTTTCTTTTTTCCATTTCACCAAATCTATTTTAATGGTGTTTTCTTTTGATAATTTCTGTGTTTTCTTTTCCAAACTCTCATGCAAAGTTTTCATTTCCTTTCCCCACTTTTTGTCTCTCATTAACATTCTTTTTGAATTTTTCCAAGAAAGCCTTGTAAGATGGAGACCAATTCATATCATCCTTTGAAACTTCATCTGGAAGTATCGAGGTTTGAGGTCTGTTCTTCCCTGTCTCCATAATAAGTATCTATGGTCAGAACTCTTTTTGCTTTATTGCTTATTGAGGTTGAGGTCTGCTCTTAAGGCAAAGGGAAGATTATCCTAAGATTCCTCTACATGCAACAACAGCTTCATTCTGCTTTAGGGCAGGTGCTGCTGACTTCTTTCCTATGCTAAGTGGGTGTGGGCAAGTCCCGAATTATGCCTGTGTCCAGGGGTCATTATTTGCCTTATATTGCTGCTTTGGAGGTTTCACAGCTCTTCTGCTGATGCACTGGTTACCAAACCAGGACTGAGTAGCCAAGGCTGTTATATTTTAGCTAAGGAACTTCTGGTAGATTTCCCAGCATACAGAGTCCACTCTGACCTGGGTCGCTGCACTATGCCTAGACTGGGTCACTTCCTCCCTGCCCAATTGAGACAGACATTTCCTGATGTTCTTCCACAATATCTTCTACTGGAAATTTGTTATATTCCAAATATTTGTGGGTTTTGTCACTCCCAAACCAGTCCAGAGGCTTGATCTGGTGTTGATCTCAGGGGAACCAGGAAGAGCTCAGACAAAGACCAGTTTAATCTTCACCATGTTGGCTCCACCTCCAACCTCCCTGATATTTTGCTGGACAAATGACAATGTTCGGTTTTGTCTCATTTAGTTTTTTTCCTTTTTCTTTTTTTCATTTTTATTCTGGTTTTTAAATATTTTTTAAAAAGAAAAAAAAAATTCCAACTATATTTTAATTTGTTTCTTCCATTTGGAGAATATTACAAGGAGAGTTTATGACCTGCATTGCAATTTCTGAGTCAGAACAATGCCTGATTCACTTTTCTTTCACAATATCAGATTGAGAACAAGAGTGGATTAAATGCTTGCTAACTCTACCAATAAGGCACCAATGTTCCTATCTTCCTACAATGCTTATTACCTTCTTTTGATGTCTTGTCAAATTTATAATTATGTGAGTAAAACTTAAAAGTCATTTTCATTTGAATTTCTTTTGCCATGAGTGAAAGGTTTAATCTAGGGGAACTTCAGACATTGGGATGCCGCTTTTTCTGAGAAAGTCATTTACTTTCATAGTAGCATACTGTTCTGAAAAAGAGATATCTACCCTCTTAGCAGAAATTATGACCTAAACTAACAAGTTAGACATAGTGTTTGAGATAGAATGGCATGGTGTTAGGGAAATATCAGCGTAAGTACAAGGGGTAAGGTCAAGTCTCATAATTTGGAACAGACACTCTTAAATGATATTACTGAGACAAAGAAGGAAAAGCAACAACAGCGTAAAATCAACAAAGATGATAACAAGTAAACTGGTTAGGCAAATGAACCCAAACCTAGAACCCATGGTGCCCAAAAGAGACACAGAGAACAAAGAAACAAGAAGTAAATCTATCATTTACAAAATAAAATTCATAATAGTTTCGAGGATAAAATAAGTACCTAGCAGAACAAGGAAAAGGAAAATTTCTTGGAAAAAGGTAAAGTTAAAGAAAAGGATTAGACAGTATAGGCTGGAGAACAAGAAGAAAGGGAATGTTTTGAATTACTTAATTCTATATGGAAGAGTATAGAAAAAAGAAAAGAAAATGGACGGTTAAACGCAAGAAAGAAAGAAAAATTAACAGTTTAAATAAATTAAAACAATTTGGGATAGGGTAGATAATGTGAGGAAAAGATGGGGCTAAGTGAGAGCCTGCAGAAGTAATCCAGAATAAAAGAAGCATAAGCAAAATTAATCACAAGAACAGAACACTGTGACTTAAATAGATGAAGGGGACAAAAGATACAAAAGAAATAAAGGGAGGAAAATCAAGCCAAACAACAAAAACTTAAATAAAATATTACTAAATGAAATAATCCACTAACCTAAACAGAATAAGAAAAAAGCACAATAATGTATAATAAAAAAGTACATTTCAAAAATATGGAAAAATAGAGAATGAAAACATGAGGAAGGAACAAAATTTGCGACAAATCAGGTAAAATTTTAAAAGCAGGAAATGTAGTCATGCTATCAGATAAAGTAAATACAGAAATTCAAATATCAAGAGAAATCAAGGAAACTATTATTTTAATAATATAAAAAGTTCAAATCTGATATAATTAAAAGTTAGCAAGATTTAGAATTTAAAGAGAATAAAGCATTGATTATCTAAGAAAATATGAAATTTCCATATTTAAAAAAATGTGAAGTAGAGATCATGAAATAGAGATCATTCAATTTTTAACAGTGAAATTAAAAAGGAACTATCAAAAAAGGGCAGATGGATTCACAAGTGAATTTTAGTAAAAGTTTAAGGAATAAATAATACCTCTGCTACACAAATTAGTCTAAAAATATCAAAATATTTTGTAAATCAAAGGCAGTTCTGATATCTATAAGCTTGGGAAGGATAAAGCAAAGAAAGGGAATTAGAGATCTTTATCAATAATAAATATTAATTCAAATATTTTAAATTAATCCCTAAGAAAATGACTTCAGTAATATATTTTTTAAAAGTTTACTATGACCAAATTAGATTTATATCAGCATACAAGGATTACCTAAATTAGTAAAACCATTAACATAATCATAAAACACTTCAATCCACGTGATTCATATAAATAAATGCAGAGAATGCTTTTTGATGGCATATGAAGGATTAAAAAACAATATCAAGGTTTTGCATCCAAGAACAATTTTTATATAACAAAAAGTACATCTCCTAAAACCAAAAGCTCAAACTATTTGAAATGAGGAAGCACTAGAAGCTTTCCAATTAAATATAGGAAGAAATAAAAGAAGCATCCTTTTCCCTACTGTTCTTTGACTTCTAGATGTGCAAGGACAGCAAGAAAAGGCAATTAAAGACACAAAAATAAATAAAAAAACAAAACTATCCCTATTTATTGATGACATGATGAATTATTTAGAAAATCCTAGAGATTCAGCAATCTAAGGCAATTTTTTTGCAATAAAGTGACATGATACAAATACACATGCAACCCCCCCCCAAATATACCATCTAGCAATAACAAAGTCCAAGAGGAAATATTAGAAAGGGGAAATGTATTCACAGTAACTTGTATCACAGGTATAAATACAATTTTGTAATAGTGAAGAACTTTTAAAAAATATATTATTGAAGTCATAAGTATTGAACAAAGCCATGGTCCTTGACCTCCTGCCTCCCATGATTCACCAGGCATCCATGACATTCAGAGATGAAGCTCTGGCTTTCATCCAGAAGCAAGGGGGAATGCCTGTGCCCTTCACAGAAGGACTTGTATGGAGATGTGATGCTGGAGAACTTGGTTACCTGGGACTTACAGCTTCCAAACTAGAAGTGATTTACCAGTTGGAGCAAGAAACTTAGGTAAATAGAATTAAATGACTTGCCCGAGTCACACAGCTAGTGTCTGAGGCTAGATTTGAGATGACTTGTCCAAAGTCACACAGCTAGTATCTGAGGCTAGATTTGAACTCTGGAAGATGAGTCTTCCAGAATGCAGGCATATCATTCTATCCACTGTATCCCTTAGCTGCCCTATAGCTTGTGGACTCCGTGGTGCTAAAAAATAAAAATACTCCCTAAATTAATTTACAGATTTAGTTGCTATACCAATCAAATTACCATGGTGATATTTTATAGAGTGAGATAAAATAACAAAATTCATTTGGAGGAACAAAAGGGAGAGGGAAATGATGAGAGAAAGCATAGGGAAAAAGCAAAAATAACACTTCACACCATAAAATAATATAATAAGTTCTCAATCATCAAGCTCCCTGGAACTAGTTAAAAATAGAAAAGATCAATGGAAGATACCTAGAAATAGAAGAATCAAAACCAAATGACGTCAATAATCCAGTGTTTCATAAACTAGATAACATAAATTACTTGTGAGAAAAAAAAACCCAAACCTGTCTATTTAAGAAGCCCTATTAGAAAAACTGGAAAGCAGTTTCATAGAATGATTGCCTGATCCTGAGCAAGTCATTGAATCTCTCCAGGACCCAGGAAACTCTAATGGCATAAATTGCAGAGAAAGTGCCAATCTATACTGATAGAAAAATCTCTTTACTGGGAGTTCTCTATATTTATAAATTTGAGATCCAGTTGTTAAAAATAGGTAAGAAATAGCTAATTATTACATTTTTCAAAAGATAATTTTATACTTAATTTACCAATTAACATTTTCCCTGTTACCATAAGCTAATATTTTCAATGAAGACAAATATTTTAACAATAGCTAACTTATTATTTGGTTTATTTTAGGAGAGAAAAAGTTTATTTACCTGACTTCTTGAGTTTTAGATTGCACTCTATTATTTCTACTTTGAGCAACTATAATTCCCAGGGTGGGTACTTAGTTGGTGATTTTTAATTTGTAGGTAGACGGCCTGAAATGGCGCAGTTCTATTTTTCCTGGTTTTCAGAGTTTTAGAATCACTTAAGATTAAGAGCATATTCAGGGTTAAATCTTCAGAATATTCTTTCATTTTACAAACCTTCATTAAATACCTCTTATATGTAAAGAATTGTTAGGAGTTGAGGAATAGAAGTGGAGCAGGCCAATTATTTCCGTAATATATGAAGTGTATAAGAATTTCTATTGTGGAATCTCACTCCATCAATGCAAACTGAAAGTTCTGTTCTAATTTCTTGTCTTAGAGAGGATCTACTGTCTAATTTTTATTGAGATCAGAGCAGTAGATGTTTTTGCCGGGAGGGAAAGGGTTTGCTGGAGTTAGGATAAATGGCTCATGAGAACTCATTGTTAAATTTTCAGTGTAACCACTTATACCTTAATAATAAAAAGCCACAGATTAGGGATTGTTTTATTGTTTTGTTGACTGTCTAGATTAAAGAATATGATAGAAAAAATGATAAAGATATAGGTTAAATATTAAAGTATTCGAATATATTTCCCTCCCAGGGAGCTGAGTATAGGGGTAGAAGAGCAAACCCACAAAGTTATCCATAAACTCAAGAACAGCAATTATTCCTCTAGGGAGCAAGCCCATAAGTAATTGTACTATATTGGGAGAAAGTATCCTAAAAGTGCCTACATTGTACCTTAAACTGTGAGAGCTTTGTCCAGGAAGTATTTGAATACCACTCAAGGGACACACTGGAGAGAGTCTCAATATGAGATTCTCCTTTTGAGAGAAAAAATATTAATTTTGGTCTTTTATTTTAGATACAATTGGATAGTCTTTTACAAGCCAGAATTGCTTCCTTGAAGTAATTTTTGTTTTCTTGAATCTTTACACATTGGTATCTGCTTTATTTTTATGCATAATATGAGCATTAACAATTAAAATGAGCAGTATGGCTAACATGTATATACTAGTGGTAACTTTGAGTTTTTCCCAGAATACACTAAGAGGATTCATCTGCTTTCATTTTGTTAAATTTTTGAGCAGATCTAGATGGTTTGCTCTATAGCGACCTAAGGCCAGACAGGTCATATGAAATCCTTAGGTACTATAGGTCAACATGCTAAACTATGCCTAATGTCCAAGAAATCCTCAGTAAAGAATCCTGAGTGATTAATTCTTTTTGCAGGGAGCCCCATATCTTACTGGGGCTTTTCTGAGGGTTTGTTTCCCCTTTTTAAATTAGCCTTCTTGAAAGGATGTTTGGACATCTGGTTACATTTTCAACATGAATCAGTGTTCCTTGAAGAAAGGGTGGGTGTCCTATGTTTACAGGAATTCAGATAAATTTTTACCCCTCTCCCCAAAATTAAATCAGGGTCCATATGGATCCACAAAAGAGGGGCTCCTTAAAGGGAGAAAAGATGAGTAACCTAGACTTAGTTCTTCTCTTTGGTCCAGCTGATCTATGGTCTTAACCACATCAATACAAAATGATATTTTCTTACCTGAAGGAAGAAAGGGTAACTTCCAGTCAATCCCAGATCCTTAATCCTTGTGAAGAGAAGAGAATCACATACACAGTAGTTCTCTAAGGATATCTGATTTTTCTTTTTTTAATAAAGCATTTTATTTACAAAACATATGAGTGATTTTTCTACATTGACCTTTGCAAAAACTTTTTTCCCAAGCTTTTCCCCTCCTTCCCCCCACCCCTCACCCCTAGATGACAGGTAATCTAATACATGCTAAATAGGATAAATTATATGATAAATACAATACATGTATACATATCTATATAGTTATCTTACTGCACAAGAAACATCAGATCTAGAAAGAGAAGAAGAAAAAAACAACCTGAGAAGAAAAACAAAATGCATGGAAATATTCATAGAAAGCATTAAAATGCTGTGTTGTGGTTCACACTCAGTTCCCACAGGCCTCTCTCTGGACGTATATGACTATCTTCATCGCTGAACAATAGGAACTGGTTTGAATCACATCATTGTTGAAGAGAACCATATCCATCAAAATTGATCATCGTATAGTCTTGTTGCTGTGTATAATGTTCTCCTGTTTCTGCTGATTTCACTCAGCATCAGTTCATGCAAGTCTCTCCAGGCCTCTCTGAAATCCTCCCGTTGGTCATTTCTTACAGAACAATAATATTCCATAACATTCATATACCATAATTTATTCAGCCATTCTCCAATTGATGGGCATCCTTTCAATTTCCAGTTTCTTGCCACTACAAAAAGGGCTGTCACAAACATTTTTGCACATGTGGGTCCCTTTCCCTCCTTTAAAATCTCTTTGGGATATAGGCCCAGTAGAAACACTGCTGGGTCAAAGGGTATGCACAGTTTGATAACTTTTTGAGCATAGTTCCAAATTGCTCTCCAGAATGGTTGGATCCGTTCACAGTTCCACCAACAATGTATCAGTGTCCCAGTTTTCCCACATCCCCTCCAACAGTTATCATTATCATTTCCTGTCATTTTAGACAATCTGACAGGAGTGTAGTGGTATGTAAGAGTTGTCTTAATTTGCATTTCTCTGATCAATAGTGACTTGGAGCACCTTTTCATGTGACCGGAAATAGTTTCAATTTCTTCGTCTGAAAATTGTCTGTTCCTATCTTTTGACCATTTATCCATTGGAGAATGGCGTGAATTCTTATATATTTGAGTCAATTCTCAATATATTTTAGAAATGAGGCCTTTATCAGAACCTTTGGATGTAAAAATATTTTCCCAGTTTACTGCTACCCTTCTAATCTTGTCTGCATTCATTTTGTTTGTACAAAAACTTTT
>JAJPUD010033918.1:0-11109 GCA_023553655.1 Myrmecobius fasciatus
GAAGGAAGGCAAAGATTTTACAAATTAAAGCTAGGGAGGGAATGAATTACAATCATGAATGACAACTTAGACAGAGGCAAGATATAGAATATTGAGGTAGAAGAATGACTAGAAGTCCAGAATGACTAAATTGTAAAGTAAGTAAGGAATAATTGAGGTCAATATAGAGGCAGATAGATCAGTCTGAGGAGTTTTTACTTTGTTTTAAAGACAATAGGGAGCTGCAGAAAGTTTTTGAGCAAAACCAAGATATAGACAAGTAAAAAAGTTAAATTTGTGAAGGAATAATTAAGACAATATAAAAAATGTACCAAGGCAATGCACTATTAAGTACTAGGTGATTGGCAGAGTTAACAATTATAGCTTACATTTATCTATCACTCCATGGCCTACAAGGTATACACATTCTATAATTTGATTCTCAAAATAACTCTTTGTATGACCAAACAAGAGAAAAAAGGGGATAATTTAATTATAATAAACTAGAAAGATTTTGCACAAACAAAACTAGTGCAGCCAAGATTAAAAGAAAAGCAGGAAACCAGGGAAAACTTTTTAGCATAAGTTTCTCTGATAAAGCTTCATTTTTCAAATATATGTAGAATTGAATCAAATTAATAAGAATCAGAGTCATTTCCCCAATTGATAGTCAAAAGGTAAGAAGAGGAAGTTTTTAAAGTAGTCAAAACTATTTATAGTTATATAAAAATGCTTTGAATCATTATTGATTAGAGAAATGCAAATTAAAACAACTCTGAGAAACCACCGATAGGTGGTTTATAGTTTATAGTTTAAATAATATGACAGAAAAGGAAAATGACAAATGTACAAGGGGTGTGAAAAAAAATTAGGATACTAAAGCACTGTTAATGGAGTTGCAAATTGACCCAATCATTTTGGAGAATGATTTGTAATTGTGCCCAAAAAGCTATCAAGCTGTGAAACTCTTTGACTCAGGAATACTACAACTAGTTCTGAATCCCAAAGAGATCAAAGAAAAAGTAAAAGGACCTATTTGTACAAAAATATTTATAGCAGCTCTTTTTTGTGGTGGCTAAGAATTAAAAATTAAGGGGATTCCCATCTGTTGGAGGTAGCTAGACAAGTTGTGACATATGATTGTGACTGAATACTATTGTATTCAATTGTATTGTATTGTATAATGATGAGCAAGATGATTTCAGAAAAACCTGGTAAGACTTAGATGAACTGATACAAAGTGAAGCGAGAATGTTGTATATAGCAAGAGCAATATTATATAATGATCAATTGTAGATGACTTAGCTATTCTCAACAATACAATGATTCAAGCACTTCCAAAGGACTCATGATGAAAAATGCTATCCATCTTCAGGGAAAGATCTAATTGAGCCTTATTACAAAAACAAAGAATGTATTTTCTAAACCTTATAATTCTTGTTTTTTCTTTTGATATGTTTTCTTTTGCAACATGGCTGATAGATAAGTTTTGCCTGACATGTATAATCTATAGCAAATTGCTTGCCTTCTCAAGGGGAAAGGGAGGGAGAGAGAATTTGAAACTCAAAATTTAAAAATTATTTGTTCATGTAATTGAGAAAAAAATTTTAAAATCCCAAATAACTCACTTAAAGTACTACAGATATTATCCCTATTTTACAGATGAGAAAACTGAGTCTCAGAGAGAATAAGTTGCTTGCTCAATGTCACACAGCTAGTATGTGTCAGAGGCTAGGTCTTCTAGGCCCTAAGTTATTCAATCAGTAATGTTGTATTGCCTCTCATTGCCTCCACAGTTGATAAATGTGATAGGGTTTTGGGAGAAAAAGAAGTTATTGTGGCTGGAAATGGTGAAGGAAGACTTCCTGATAGAGGTAGGTCTTTATAAGTGAGAATTGGGGAAGATACATAGCACTTGATACATGGCAAATGCTAAATTAATTTCTATTCAGTTTCATGCAAGGAGATTCAGGCAAAATGCAGTGAACTAGGGGGAAGGTGGTCAAAGATGGCTTTGTGGAGGAAATGCTACATGATCTTGATCTTAAAGGAAGAGGAGGAATTTGGTGAGCAAATTTAGGAGGTCAGGCATAGGGATGAAAAATAAGCAGATGGGAAAGAGAAGGATGAGAATGGGGCCTCGTGAATGAGTAGTCCAGTGTGGCTGGAATATAGAATACTTGAAGGAGGATAATATGAGATATGGAAAAATTGAAGATGATTCTGGAAAGGTACATTCAGATCAGACTGGAGAACCTGGAAATGAAATATAGGATAGGGCTCATTCTCTTCTGGGCCCCCTCTCTATTCAGGGAACAGTTTTATTTCAATCCAATTTTAAATTTAAATTAAATATTAAAAGTCAGCTGTATGCAAGGACTTAAAAGTTGACCTCTCATTAATCCAAGATTCCAGAGATTCTCCCTTAACAAAGGGCCATGATTCCTTTCTGTTCTATTGTCCAGGAAATTGTTGGAAGACCTTTCTGCCTTTTGCTAGTACTTAAACACCACCTCCTCCATGAAACTTACCAGGAACATTACAAGCCAGGAACAAGCTCTTATCTTGGAACCCTTACACTAACAACAATAACAAAAAAGAATAATAACTCACATTTATGTAGCTCTTTATAGTTTATAAACAATTGCACAACAAAGCAATTCATCTTACAATCTACTGTCAAACTCATTCATTCATTCATTCAACAAATATCTCATGATAGCCCTGAGAAGGAGATATCTCTGTTTTACAGTTGAAGGTTTCAAAGAATTGAATTGTCTCAGGGTCTACAGCTGATATATCATAGAGCCAGGATTTTAATCCAGGGTTGTTACCAGCAATTTTGATTTTTTTTCTGGAGGGGCAGAGGTAGGGATCAGAAAGGAGAGAAATCCTGGTGAAACATCTGGGTCTCAGGAAACAAAACATTGTCTGGTTTCTTTGAAACAGGAGACTATTTCTAGGAAGGCTAGTGTTGGAAGAGGTTACAAGGTAGAACATATGGAAGTTGTATTCATCTGGAAATGAGCCATTTGGTAGCTTCCTATTTTAACTAATTATTCTGGTTATCCAAATGCTTAGCTAATATTGCTGAAGATGTGCAAGGATTATCACCCTCTATATTTCAGCTGCCTGCTGGAAAGCTGCTACCTCAGTTAAACTCTGTTTAGACCAAGGTAACTTAATCCCAAATCCAGTGTTTCTTCCACTATAATACATTCTGAGGCAGTAAAGTGAATTCTGGATTAGTGTCAGAGGATTTGAGTTGTGATCCTGGCTCTGCCATTTATTAACTCTGATCTTGAACTATCTGTAAAAATGAGGTTGTTGAACAAGATGGCCCCCTAATATTTTTTCCCTAACTATGGTTCTCTCATATTCTACTTTGTATTATTGTTATTTATGGATGCATTTTAATTTTCCTTATTCTACCATGAGTTTCATGAAGGCAGAGACTATGTGTCTTCATTCATCCTTGGATATCCCTCAGCATCCAGAACACTGTTCTGCATATAGTAAATTCTTAATAAATGTTTTTTTTTAACTGGATAGAGTGGGAAATCTAGGGTATGTAGTAGGAGGGGGAAGTTGCTGTATGTAATAGGACTGGGATTCTCTGGAAAACTTGCATTATGATTAGTATCTTCAGCTTTGGAACTGGTCCAGAGTGAGAATAGTATTGTAAGAGGGATGATCTGCTGTTCAGTTGCAGATGCAGTACTGATAAACACCCAGTAGCCACAGGGGAAAGCCTACACTGTTTCCTTGTGCACAATCTCCCTTCTTCCTTTGAAATTTCCTAACTTCTGTCAAGCCAGTAGGTCCTCAGGAGGCTTATGTCCAGCATTTTTTTCTCTGATATCAGTCTCTCCTCTGCCCATAACCCCAATCATATGAAGAAACTTATTCAACATGATAATGTAATGAAGATAGCCAGACAGAATGATAGTGGTTCTGCTACCTCTCTATGGCACAGCTAAAAGAACCTGGCTTGGTCACCCATTCACTTACTCCAGCAGGACATGGCTAGACTCCACTGGCAGATCTATAAAGTGCTGCATGACTGCCTGCTAAGTACATGAGCCTCAGACTTCAAGCTGGAGTTATACTTTACATTTGTTCATATATACTTATTTCTCTCATTGGAACATGAGCTCTTTGAAAGTGGGGATTGGCCCCCTCTTTGTATTTGCCTCTCCATTGCCCAGCACACAGTAGGCAATTAACAAATATTTGTTGATTCACTGATTGATTAATCTAGTTCAACTCTCACTTTACAAAGAAAGAAACTGAGGCTCAAAGAACTCAAGATTTGTTTAAGGTCACATAGCTTCTAAGTGACAGAGCTAGGGTTTGAACATTAGTGTATGTACCCTGGAATGTCTGTGTCCTCATTCTTATATGAAATGTTTTTTATCTGAGGTTCTGTTTGGAATTGTTGTATAGTCAGTCTCTTTCAGGCTTCTGTCTTGAACATCCCTGCATCCATACAATTTCTTTATCATTGGTGTCTTCTGAGTATTCCTATTCCTTTCCTGAATTGGGACTTTGTGTTAGGGCCAATTTTACCTGCTTCTGCACACTTGGTGGAGGTGGCTAGGTCCTATTTGATTGATATATATATATAATCTGGGGATCTGTCATTGGTCTTCACTCTCCCAAAACCTTCTGCTCAGAGTACTGGTAAGTTTCTGGCCCCCTTGTATCCTCTGGGTACCAAGTACTGAGTTCTTAAAGAACTCTGTGTTTGAGTCTGGTCAATGTGTTGCAAACTTCCATAACCCCTGGGGTGGCTTTTTTTTTTTTTTTACTAGTTTCTGTTCCTACATTAGGGAGCAGAGAGCCCAAGATGTTTACCTGTCTTCAGGCCTTCATTACTGTTCTAGTGATGAATTCTTCTAGTTACTTGTTATACAGCATTTCTGGGATAAACTGGAATAATTCTCAGTGTTGTATCTAGCTTGGGTTTTTGCCTGGACTCCTTCTTTAGTGCCCCAAACTTCTGGTTGCCTGTTTGTGCAGAACTGGGAGGAGGGGCACACTCTGTGATTCCCCTTTGGATTTCTTGATTTCTGAATGTTCTTTTTTGATCTTTGCCCATGGACCTGGATGAGAGCTAGGTTGTTCAGACTGGAAGTCTGAGCCTGGAACACTCAAAAGGAATAGGCTATAATGGGAAAAATGCTAGATTTGAAATTAGAGGACCTGACTTCTAATCTGAATTCTTCCATTTGTGGTCTATGTGTCCTTGGGCAAGTGAATGAATAGAGGGCTGGGTTTGGAGTCAAAAAGAGCTAAGTTCAAGTCTAGCCTCAGACATTTTCTAGATGTGCAATTTTAGGTCTGCCTGTCTCAGTTTCTTCAAATGTAAAATGGGAACCATCCCAGCACCTATCTCCCAGGCTTTGTGTAATGTTAAATGAGAAAATGTTATAGCATGCTTTGCATAGTGCTTGGACATAAAAGGAGTTTAATAAGTGGTTTTCTCCTTCCCTGCCAGACCTCAATTAACTCATTTTTGTGTGTAAGGCAATTGGGTTAAGGGACTTGCCCAGGCTCACCCAGCTAGGCTGGATTTGAACTCAGGTTCTCCTGACTCCAAGGCTGGTGTTCTGTCCATTGAATCACCTAGCTGTCCCTAGTTTTTCCTCATTTATAAAAGATAAGACTATACTGCATGTACTGGACCATTTCTAAATGTATGATTCTGTAAGCAATAAATGGTAATAAATGGCACATTTTGAACTTAAATTTGGGCCTTCTAATTCCAAATCCAGGGTTCTTTCCATTACTTCATAATGCTGTATTCCCTTCCCTGCTGTCCCACTCCTACAAATTGAGTCCCTCCAGCTTCTCTCTTCGCAGATTTTTGATTGTGTCCATCTGAGCATAGTGCCTCTTCATTATTAGAGGCCTGGGAAGGGTTTCGATGCTGGGAGTGGGGGGAAACAATGTGACTCAACATTTCTTTGGGAGAAGAAGGACATGGCCATTCTCAGCCCTAAGACAGCCTGGTCAGGCAGCCCCACCCTGGCCACTGAGACCTGCGGCCAGGGGCTCTATGGTTCTGGGAGGCTCCTGAAAGATCTACAAATGCTGGGCAACACGTATAAGCTGTTGCAACTTCCTATTCTCTATTATGCTTACAAGACAGTTACCACTGCTTCTATCCCCAGAGGAAACTGTGCGTTGGTTCTTGTTAATATGTAGCCAAAAGGGAGAGGAAAAATATACAAAATAACTGTAATGATGCAAATGACAAGATTGCTAAAGGGAAGCCACATTCTGAGAAGCTGAAAAAGCTAGCAATGTTTCCAGAAACAGATTATGATGCAGAAACAATATGGTACAATGTGTGTGGGAATCCTACATCCAAGACTTCAAATCTCCCTTCTGATTGCCTCTGATGATCCTACCTGAGTGACCTGGACAAATTACTTAACCTCACTTTTGCCATAGCTTCTTCACGTGCAAAATGAAAGGGTTAGACCCCCCTGAAGTTCTTTCCTATGTAGCTTGATGACCTTGTTCTCTGTTTGTTTTTTCCTTAGAGGAAACTATGAAGTCAGAAAATTCGGTCATTCTATTGCTTGTTTTAGCTTAACTGTTTTTCTTTGTTAAATGGGAGTGGTCAGGTCCAGTTTGGCAGAGTGAAGCCAGCCCTGTGAATGACCATGAGGGAAAAACAAAAGGCATCAATGAAGCTTTTTTATTTTATGTGAGGCTGATTTAGGTCATTGCTCCAGTAGACAAGCTTGGGAATATATCTAGGCTGAATGGAGTCTCCCAGAGCTGGTGACTTTTTTAATGGTCCCTCCTCCTGAGAGTAGTATCCTGATAATGTTAGAAATGTCAAATTGAGCCAGTCCCATCGACAGCAAGAGTATCTGTTCACAGACAATTTTCAGATGAAGAAATTGAAACTATTTCTAGTCATATGAAAAGGTGCTCCAAATTACTATTGATCAGAGAAATGCAAATTAAGACAACTCTGAGATACCACTGACACCTGATAGATTGGCTAAAATGACAGGAAAAGATAATGATGAATGTTGGAGGGGATGTGGGGAAAGTGGGACACTGATGCATTGTTGGTGGAACTGTGAACATATCCAACTATTCTGGAGAATAATTTGAAACTATGCTCAAAAAGTTATTAAACTGTGCATACTTGTGATCCAGCAGTGTTTCTATTGGGCTTATATTCCAAAGAGATCTTAAAGGAAGGAAAGGGCCCCACATGTGCAAGAATGTTTGTGGCAGCCCTTTTTGTAGTGGCTAGAAACTGGAAAGTGAGTGAATGCCCATCAATTGGAGAATGGCTGAATAAGTTATGGTATATAAATGCTATGGAATATTATTGTTTTGTAAGAAATGACCAAAAAGATGATTTCGGAGAGGCCTGGAGAGATTTAAATGAACTGATGCTAAGTAAAATGAGCAAAGCCAGGAGAACATTATACACAGCAACAAGAAGATTATATGAAGATCAATTCTGATGGACGTGGCTCTCTTCAACAATGAGATGATTCAAACCAGTTGCAAGTGTTCAGTGATGAAGAGAGCCATCAGCACTCAGAGAGAGGACTGTGGGAACTGAGTGTGGTTCACAACATAGCATTTTTACTCTTTGTTGTTGTTTGCTTGCATTTTATTTTGCTTCTCTTTTTTTCTTGTGCAGCAAGATAATTATATATATATGTATACAATATTGGATTTAACATATATTTCTACTATGTTTAACATATATTGGACTACTCACCATCTAGGGGAGAGTGTGGGGAGCGAGGGGGGGATTGGAACATGGGGTTTTGCAAGAGCTAATGTTGAAGAATTATCCATGCATATATTTTGAAAAAAAAACTTTAATAAAAATGAATATCTGTTCACTTTTATTGTTTACAATAAACAATAAAAGTTTCTTCCTTTATGTGTCTGAGGTAGTAATATATGATTATTCTCATTTCAGGAATGTGAATCTCAACTCAAAGGTTCTTTTGCATAAGACTCTTCTCATTGGTGGAGATTAATTATTCAATGCTCCATACCTGCATGAAGGACAGAGTGGGTGAGAGGTGGAGAGAAGAGAGATTGTGGTCTTCTAGCTTCCAACTTTGAGAGAGATGTCAGGAATTGCAGATTCTCCCCAAAGGAAAAAAAAGGCTTCTGGAAAGAAACTGACATACTCCCTCCAAGGACAGTTTGGAAGGCGTGACTTCTCTCTGAAAACTAGAAGCCAGAAGATCAAGAAGACTCTTCTCCCTAGCTCTCACTGACTCTGTCCCTTCTGCAGGTATCAGCATTGAATAATCAAGCTCCACCTATGAGAAGAGTCTTATGCAAATAAACCTTTGAGCCATGGGTTACATTCAGATGAAGAAATTGATTATCAGAGAGATTAAATAATTGGTCCAGGGTTACATAACCAGTAAATATCTCTTGGAATTCAAATCCAGATCCTTTTACTCTGATACCAAGGCTTCTTCCTGTACTTGTTTCTTCCTTTTTCTCTTTCTGCAGATAGAACTGAAGGATGGTTATTTCATGAGAAAACATGGCTGCTACACTACATGAATTCAACCCTAAGAGTTTCAGAATATTCCTAAAGGCTTCCTAAAGATATCACCTCATATCCCCAACCATACTTTCTTCATCTAGTCTTTCAGGACTATTCAGAAGTTTTCTAATTTCCTAGTCTTAAAGACTGAAAGGACCTCAAAGGTTATCTAGTCAAGGAAATTGAAGCCATAGTGGTCACATAACAGGGAGTATTCAGCAGAATCTAGACTTGAACCCAAGCCCTCTGACTTCACAATCAGTACATTTTCCTACTATATCATGCTGTTGATCCCTACCCTTAGCATTACATTCATATTATGAAAGCCATCACAACTCATTCACCCACTGCAACTTCATTTAAGGTCAAATCTGCAAGTTACTTAATAAATACCTGTGGTATACAAAGTACTGAACTAGGTGCTGCATGGGAGAAAGACAGAAAAAAGGGAGTTCAAGACTTTGTTCCCACACGTGAAGACTTCCTGGACACATATAAAATAGCTTTGGAAATATACCAAGCAAGATACCTATTGTAACAACAATAATTTACATTTGACCTATGCTTGAAAGGGGTACAAAGTACTTACTTTGCAGTCATGCTATGAGGTAAACACTGCTAATATTATCACTAGCCCTACTCCATTAACAGATGAAGAAATAGAGACTCAGGGAGGCACAATGATTAACCCACAATCAGTCAGTTAGTGATGCTGCCTTGTTTCCATTATATGCTCCCTCTATCCAAGAGCCTCACTTTAAACTGTAGGCTTCTAAGTAAAATTGGGCAAAGTTCCCCCTTCCCCCATCCATGCTACCTAGAAAAAGTCCCTCTCTTTGGTAGGGTCCCTTTGCTCCTCAGGATCCATTGGAACCATAATCTAAGGGAGGAAGTGGAATAGACCATGACACAAGGTCAGTTTGTAAAGCTGAAAAGATGATGGGCGGGCCAGATAAGCATGAGAGCTTGCATTTATAGTTGAGCTTTTAGCAACAAGGATGTCATTGATGGCATACATGGGCACATCTGGATCTGTTTATCATTGCAACTTCTTCCCCAGTATGTCTGAAATTTCACCATTAATCGTTTATTCCTTAGGGTTTACAGTTTTTTTCCCTTGTCAAAATGCAAATCTTTCTGGAAGCATAACCCATTAAGAGGGGCAGAAATATGTAATGGAAAGACCATTGTACTTTTGGAAACAGAAGGTCTAGATTCTTGCTTTTTGGAAAGAGCACTAGATTTGGAGTCAGACAATCTGAATTCAAATCTTAGGTCTACTATTTACTGTCACTGTGATCTTGAAAAATTAATTTAATTTCTCTGAATTACATTTTCTTCATCTGCTAAATGGGAATAATAATACTTGTATAAGAGTATCTACTTAAATGGACTATCATGAGGAATGAACTTTGTGAATTGTGAAAGGTCATTTACACATGAGCTATCATTATTATCATTAGTCTCTAAAGCCTTAGTGGAAATGAAGCTAACCCTCCCATTCCTTTATAGGATGTAAATGAGCTATGATGGGAGGAGGGTTCAAAATTCCAGCCCCTACCTGGGAAATGAAGCCAGACCACAGGATTTGGGCACTGTGCAGGGGAAAAGGAATTAAAGAATGAAGGAAAGCTGCTGAAAGGGGTGGAGGCAAGATGCCCAAGACAAAGTTATCCAAATTTATCATTTTGCCAAGGGCCAGTGCTAGTAAAAGAATGGTCCTTCTGGCTACTTCCCACCCAGGCCCTTTGTGAAATGTGTGACAAGGCCAAGACAAATGTGCCAGTGCTATTTGCATTATATAAGATGATGCCCTGACCCAATCATAAGTAGACATGTTTCCAGAAGAGTGTCACTGAGCTATCCAAATTCTCTCACTCCATCCCCCATGTGATCAATGGCACTCATTCCAAAGATTGCCTGTCTAAGTTAGGAGTATAGTCTGTGGCTAGAAACTAGAGCTTTTCTCTCATTGGCTGACTCCTTCTGGAATTAGGCCTATGACCCTGGCTTCATTAACTCCAGAATATAAACCATTTGAATTGACCTGAAAAGGGAAGATAAAGAGGAGTTAATTTAGTTAGAAGGACTAGGGGTGTTGGACACTGGAGTTATAGGGATCAGGAATAGCAATCCTAGAAGTAGGGTGCTTATTTGTAACCTGAAACTCAAATCTGTTAAGATTAAGGGGAAAATATCTATAGCATCATAGACCTGAGAGCTCAGAAGGTCCTTGGGAATTACTTGGTATTATATCCCTCTGAATTCCCCCCTCTCCATCTCACTTTATGACTGATACTCAGAGAGATTGACAAATTGCCAGAGTTGTTCATTTAGAATCTATTGATTCCCAAGTCTCCAAATCCAGTATTCTTTCCATTCTTCCATCTATGATATCCTGAAATGACTACACTAAACAGTTATTAAGGCTTTGTTTTGTACACAGCATGAACCTTCCAGAGGGAAGAGTTAACTTTGCCTCTCCCTACCTCTGAGGAATGTAGTAGTATAGGGGGATCTAAATGAAATACTGGTTATGACATCATTTTGAACACTATAAACTGTTTTTGTTT
>JAJPUD010033919.1:0-11109 GCA_023553655.1 Myrmecobius fasciatus
AAAGCCCCAAAGTACAAAGTCAGCAAAACCAGAGGCTTATGGGGGAGGGATGGAAAAGCATGGGGAAACAAAGGGTGGGTGCATGTAAATGAGGAGCCGAGGGAGAAGACGGACGGTGCAAGACCCCGAATTCCAGTCCAAGGAGTTTGGGTTTTCTCCTTCAGGAAATAGGGAGCCATGGAAGGTGTTTGAGCAAAAGAAGAACCTGATTCTAGAGTTGAGCAAATTAGTATAATTGGAAAGAGCCCCATCTCTGTCATCAGAGAATGAAAAATATTATTGTAAGATTCTAGATTTGGAGCTGTGGAAGCGTCTTCAAGAGCAAATGAATGAAAAAGCACCGAGGATGCAAAAGGAGTCCTTGCTCTCCCGGGAGTATTAATAATAATAATAATAGCTAGCCTTGATACAGCCTTTTAAGGGTTGCAAAGCACTCTACAGATGTTATCTCATCGGATTTGTACAAAAACTGTGTCATTGTGCTATTATTATCCTCATTTTACAGACGGGAAAACTGCGGCTGAGAACAGTGAAGGAATACTGACAGTAATAACTAGCACTTATAGAGCCCTTTAAGGTTTACATATATTTTCTCACTCGATCATCACAACAACCTGGAAGATAGGTACTATCGGTATTCCAATTTTATAGTTGGAGAAACCGAGGCTGAGTAGTTAAGTGACTAGTTAAGTGACTTGCCCAGGATCACACAGCTAATGCCGCAGGGTTAAGGCAGGATTCCAACTGAGGTCTTCATACCCAGTCCAGGTCTCTGCCAGCTTGTTGCCTCTTAGAAGGGACAACTCACCGAGGAAAGTTGCATTCAGGAAGGGGTGCTTTGTCTCAGAAAGTGACAGGACCCATGTTCTTTCCCCTTTTCTGCACTACCTTTCTAGCATCAGAGGACCCTTCTGCTTATATTATCTGTATGAATCTTGGGAAATCACTTAGGGTCACAGTTATAAAGCTGGAAGGCACCTCAGAGTCCATTGAGTCCAACTGTTTCATTTTGCAGATGAGTAAACTGAGACCCAGACACGGGAAGTAAGAGCCCTGGATGACACATCTCCTGAGTGTCTGAGGCAGGACTCTCACCCAGACCTTCCTGCCTGCATTCTGTCCTCCAGGACATTTAGCTTTCCACTCTGGGCCTGAGAAGGCTGGACTCCATGGGCCTCTGAGATCTTAATCCTACAACTTTCACCCCTAAATTCAATGGCCCTTGATCAGACTTTGATCTGATATATTGATAGAGAAACTATTGTCACCTTGAGTAAGAGGCTCTAAATGAGATCTGGGCTGCTGGAAGGAGCCTGCCTGCAGGTATACCCGCCCTTAAGGCTCAGTGCTCAGGAAGCCCCCCAGGAGGCCACAGAGCACTCTGGGAGGGCCTGGATTCAGAGCATCTGGCTTCTGCCTCTCCCTGGGTTCCAGGCCTGGGCCTCCCTGGGAGAAACCCAGATGCTTGGCCCACCATGGGCAGGGCAGAGGTGGCTGTGGCCACAGTGATAATAATAATCATAAAAGTAGTCGGCCCGTTTCTGTGGCACTTTAAAGCACTCCCCGTCCCCCAGTTACCCTGGTGGGTGAATGGTCCAAAAAGGCTTTTCCTCACTTTTCGGGGGAAGAAACGAGGCTCGAGAAGTGGAAATGACTTGGTCGTGGTCACATTAACTTAACTTTGATCATCTATTTAAACCCAGGTCTCTTAACTCAAAGTCCATCTCTTTGGAACCCACAGATGCTACAAGAGACTGCATGCAGGGGCAGCTAGGTGGCGCAGTGGATAGAGCACCAGCCCTGAAGTCAGGAGGACCTGAGTTCAAATCTAACCTCAGACACTTAACATTCCCTAGCTGTGTGACCTTGGGCAAGTCACTTAACCCCAACTGCCTCAGCAAAAAGCAAAAAAAAAAAAAAAAAATCAAATGAGAGAGAGAAAGGACATGCAGTGTAGACAGCTCTGTATTTGGAGTCATGGAGGAGCTGAGTGCCCTGAGCAAATTACTTGGAGCCTCAGTTTCCTCATGGAGCTCCAGCTCAATGACCTCTAAGCTCCCTTCAGCGCTGGAAGCTCTAAATCTAGATTTACGAGAGTGGGTGGGGCAGAGGGGGAGGGGAGGAGGATATCTCTTGGCCTGGGGACCTTCTAGGCCATAGGTGAACCTTGGGTGAGTTAAGGCCCGGGACTAAAGCCTGTGTTTGTGGTCTATGCCCAGGCTTGGAGCCTGGCTTCTTCCCTACACTAGGGATTTTAATTCCGTCTATACTCTCTCCCTTACTGGGCAGTTTCCAGTCAAGCAAGCGCTTGTAACTGGTAAAACCATATGCAATGGGAGATGTCATCCATACGCACGTGGCAGTACACGCATGAATGTGCACGGCCAATGCGCGTGCACGGCTAGCGCCTGTGTTGGGGTAAGTGTGAACCAGTAAACGCACTGTTTTGCACATTGTGTGCCGAGCGTGTGCGTGTTAAGAGTCGGGCCGGCTGAAATTTGGAGTCACGTGTCCGTGCATGGGCGTGTTACGTGGTCCCCCACGGGCGTCCATCTGCCTTGTCCGTGAGTGTAATTCGCGTCTCTGCTCCGTGCGCGGGGCCTTGTGTTGCACGCAGTATGTGTGTGGCTCCCGAGCGTGTGATTGGATGTGCCTCTGGGCACGCTGGGGAAGGATGGCCCTCCTGCACTCTGGCATCCCCTCCCCTGCCCCACCTGCCCGAGAGTGCCTGGGGCCAGGTGGGGCCGGAAGACTGACTCAGCCGCTTGCTGTGCCCAGTTTCAGGGAAGCTGCCGTCTGGCGCCTGGCCCAGACAGCGCCTGCCTGTGCCCTCCCCCAGCGCTCTGCAGCCTCCATGCCAGGTGGCTCCCTGGTTCTGCCTCCCTGCCTCCCTTCCCCCTCCTCTCCTCAAGGGTCAGATTCAGGGGGCACCGATGCAGGAGCCCTCCATCCCCCATCCCCTTCCGGTCTGAGCCAAAGAAAGGGAGCCCAGGGGTGCACAACCCATGCCCACTGAAGGGAAGGCCTTTGAAAAAACAGGGTGTGTGCTGTTTGTTTGTTTGTTTGTTTGCTTGGGGTGGAGATGGGCCGGGGAGAGGCCCAGGCCAGGCCTAAGTTTGGGTAGTTGGGACAGGAGGGGTAAATTTAGCCATGTCTCCAGGTCAGGAATCTGGCACCCAGACATCGCTGGCAGGAATCTGCTCGGGGAAAATCATTTCCCCTCTCTGGGCCTCAGTTTCCTCATCTGTAAAAAGGAGGAGTCTGGGAAGATGACCTCTAAGATCTATTCCCACTTCCATCGGTCAGAGAACCTTGAGGTGTATATATCTGCACAGAGAGAACGTTTATGGTTTATGACTTTCCAGGGCGAGCTCGCTGGAGTTGAAAGGAGATTTGGATAGTTTTCCATTCCAACAATCCTTGCCCCTATTTTCCGGGGGAGAAAGTCGAGGCTCAGGCTGGCGCCCCGCCTGGTGATTCGGCTCCGGGCGGTGGCCGGGGACGTGCGCTTGCCCCACTCGGATCTCTCGTAAAGTTTCCGCTGAGGACATCGCATCCCCGCGCCTGCAGATGTGCCCGGGGGCGTGCTCCTGCGGAGGACGCGAGCACCCAGGTCCACGCGCGCGCGCATGGCCGCGGCGCACCCGCAGGCCCGTAGCTTTGCCCCTAGGGTTTCTCCACGGTGCCCAAGGCCCTGCCCAGGGCGGCGGCCCGGAGAGTCCGCGGTGGGGTCAGGGCAGCCGCCTGGGCCCGGGCTCCCGGGTGGCGGGCGGGCAGGCTATTTTGGGGCCTGGCCTGGTGCCCGGCAGGGGCCTCTGAGGGCCGGGGCGGGCACTGCTCACAAAAGGCGGGTCTGTGCAGACGGCACCCCGCCCCCTCCTCCCGGGGAGGGGGAGCTGCAGGGCGGGGGAGCGGCCGGCCAGACGGCTCCCAGTGCTAGACAGGGGCCTCCCTCCAGCTGACTCCTCCGTCTGCCTGAGTCCTGCCCCAGCCGCAAGAAGTGGGGAGGGGGGGAGCCCCAGCCCCGGAGCTGCGGCTGGCGGGGCGCGGGGGGCCTGGCCGGGAGCCGGGAGGCCGAAGGGCTCGACTGTGGATAGAGGGGTGCACCAGGCCCACCCATGCTGTACTCCCGCCTGCAGTCCCTAGAAAAAAGGGTGCGCTGCCTGCGGGATCCCCTCAACCTCCATGCGCCCCTCCTAGAAAGAGGGGTGCACGTGGGCCTACCCATGTGCGAGTGGGGGGAGGAGGAGGGTCAGCGTCCCTGCACCCCGGCCTGCAGTCTCTCAGAAGAGGGGTGCACGCGGGCTCATTCGTGCGGGAGAGAAGGGGACATCTTCCTAGCACCCCGGTCTGCAGCCCCACTAGAGGCTAAAGTGTGCCCCCTCCCCCGACCCTTCCAGCTGCCCTAGCTAGGAGCATGACTGGGATCTGGTGGGCAGAAGGATCCTTCCCTTCTGTATCTCCCCCCTCCCCCCCTTTTATCCCGCCTGCAGCGGGCTAAAGTTTCTCCCCTCCCCCCTTCCAGCTACCCTAGCAAGAGACCTGGTTGGGATCTGGGATCCCTCCCTTCTGCATCCCACCCCCCACCCCCCGCAATCCCCCTGGCACCTGGGGAGGAGTGGAACTCCAGGTGCCAAAGTGAGAGGTAGAGAGAAGGGGGGGGGGGAAGAGGAGGAGGCAGGGAGAAAGGTTTTTCCCAGACTCTAGACACTTGGAAGTTGCACATACACACCCTCTGTCTCCAATTATCCAATTTGGGGAAGCAGGAGCTGGGATTCCCGCCGTCTGGGGAGGGAGCCGTGCAGCATGGGGGGGTGTTGGCGGGGCGCAAGGGAGAGTCTGGATCCTGAGTCAGCTCCCCTCTCCTTTCCCGCCAGTCTCAAGCGGGGTTATCTGAGGTGGGAGGATGATCCCCCTTCTCTCCCCAACCCTCACAAAAGGAGGGAGCTGCGGATTGAGACTGGGGGTGGGGGGGTGGCTGAGTCAGGGGCTAGTGACTGAGTCCCGTGTCTGTCCCGGAGTCTGGGTATCCGGGAGGAGGTGAGTGGAGTGGGCGCGGGACCAAAGACTACTAGGTGGGTTTCTGTTTGAAGCTGGGAAAGGTAACCCGGCTGAGATCACCAAGTCTGGGTTCAAGTTCCAGCCGCATTCCCGGCTCGCTGCATGAACTTGGAAAAGTCACTTCCTTCCCTTTCTCTTTTAGTGTTCTCTGGTTCAAAATGGGCTCAACCAGCCTTGCCTTGCCTTCCTCCCTGGCCGCCTGGAGAATTAAATGGGAGAATGGACGGGAAGTCACTTAAAGAGGGATGCTAATGATGATGGTAAATAGTCTGTTTCTGAGATTCCAGTCTTTCCCAGCTTCTCACTTTCTCCAGGATGTTCCATCCAACTTCCCTGGGACTTAAGGGCAGAAGCTGATCCGGAGCTCTTTCCTCTAAGGACCAAGGAAGTGATGTTGAGAGACCTTGAGGAAGAATTACTTTCTGCCCACTCCCTGTCCAATTTAGCCCGGTGATGAGACTGGCTAAGACTGGGAGAGACAGAGGGAGTACCCAAATAGGGAGCCCCTGGGCAAGGACCTTGGCTCAGGTGTCCCCCATTCAGTGGGAAGGTCAACCCCCCAGCACTCTCCTCCTTGCCCCACCCCCACCCCAATGCCAGGCAGCCACCCTGAAGGCAGCTGGGGGGGGGGGGAGAGGTCCTCATGGCAGCTCAGAGGAGTGATGGCTTAGTGGCCCTTAGGTCTCTTAGGAGTGGCCCTTAGGTCCCTTAGGAGTGGCCCCCAGAGCACATCAGAGGCAGGAGCATTGAAAATGGCCCCTAGCCTGAGCCTCTCTAGTGGCAGAACTGGGCAGTTAGATGTTGGATTTACATCATCTGTGTATGTGTTCTTGCATCACTATATGTACGCCTTGTCGCTTCCATGGGAGAGTGTACTGGTATATGTTTGCATATAGATGGGGTAGGGGGAGGGACAAAGCAGGGATCTAGTGGGGGGTCCCCATATTTCAGAGAGAGAATTCATTTGCATCTACCTAGAACATATATAGAACCCTAGATACTTGAGAAATGGAAGGTTCCCCCTAGAACGTACATAGAACCCTAGAATACTTGAGAAATGGAAGGTTCCTCCCTGGAACATACATAGAATCCTAGAATACTTGAGAAATGGAAGGTTCCCCCTAGAACGTACATAGAACCCTAGAATACTTGAGAAATGGAAGGTTCCTCCCTGGAACATACATAGAATCCTAGAATACTTGAGAAATGGAAGGTTCCCCCCCTGGAATATCCATAGATCCCCAGAATACTTGAGAAATGGACGGATCCTTAGGAACTAGGGTGTCCAGCTACTTCATTGAAGGTAGTATGGCTTCAATATGATTTGGAGACCTGTGTTCAAATCCTCCTCAGGACCAAGGTCAAGTCTTAGCCTCCCTGGGCCTCAGTTTCCCCCTGACTCAACCTCTAAGGTACCTTCCAGGTGTGATCCCTAAATCTGGGATGCCAGCCCCAGGCACCTAAAGCAAACAGAGGCAGAATGGTGCAATGGTTAGAGCTGGCCATGGAGCCAGAAGGCCTGGATTCAAGCCCTCCCCCTCCCACGCCCCAGTGAGGTGATTCTGGGGAAAACACTTAGCTCCTCAGTGCCCCCATTCAGCTGTCTCAAACTACATGTCACCGACAGGTTGCCAGTTTCTGTGGCCCACTAGGAGCTCCACATGGATGAAATCACAGAAACAGACCAAAAATAAAATGTGCTAGTGAGCACAAACACCACACATGGCTCTCTCCCACCCCGCCCCGCCCCAATCCCCTTGCAGGCACACACACACATTCCCATATGTGCTAAACACCAGGCAAGAACATGTACACAACCACACGTGCCCTTGCACTCTTGGCCTACCCTCACACCAACCCCCCCCCCCCCAGCCAGACTTCTGTCTTCCCCCTTCTCAGGCCTGGGAACCAGCTGTGACCTGGGAGGCTGGGGGGGGGGAAGGGGGAGATGCGTGGGAAACAATGGAGAACAATGAGGTTGGGGAAAAGAACAAAGAGAATTCTGAACTGCCTGGGAGCTTGCTTGCTCCAGGGACCCTGGGAAAGGAAGCAGGGAGGGGAGGGAGGGAGAGACAGAGACAGAGAGAAAGACAGAGATAGAGAGACAGAAAGAGAGACAGAGAGAGGGAGAAAGAGACAGAGAGATAGGAGAGACAGACAGAAAGACAGAGACAGAAAGAGACAGGGAGAGAGAGAGAGAGTGAGAAAGAGACAGAGAGACAGAGAAGAGACAGACAGAGAGGGAGACAGATAACACAGGCAGAGGGAGGGAAAGAAAGGAGAGAGCCCTTAAAGGATCTCATATCTAATTGACTTCACAGGAAAACTGAGGCCCAAATAGGACACGACTTAGGCAGAGTCACACAACAGCACACCTTTGTGCATCACACAGAAAGAGACAAAGAGGCAATAATAGAAAGGCTCTCGAATTTGGAATTGGGGGGATCAGGGTCCTAACCCTGTCTCATCCTGAGCTGAGTGTCTTTGGGCAAGTCACTTGGATTCAATGGCCTCTGAGTCTCTAAGGTCCACTTCAAGTCCAGTTCTTTGATCTCCTTCATCCGTCTGTGCCCAAACTGGGTAGAAAGAGCCCTGGATTTAGGAGCCAAGAGATGTGGGTTGCAGTCTCTCCTCTCCTCCGTCAAATGGGAAAAATCATCCTTGCTCTGCTTCCCTCCCAGAGGCACTGCGAAGATCAAATGAGATCCCAGACATGAAAGGCCTTTGTAGCCTGGAAAACGCGGCGCAGATGTGAGGGGCTGTTGGGATTATCCTGGAGTGTGTGCGAGGCGGGGGGGACGCACTGCCCTGTCTAGGAGCCTGTGTGCCAGGAGTTGGGGGGGCACATACTGGGGTATTCTGGTACTTCCTGCTGGTGACACTGCCACGGGCCTCGGTGGGAGAAGCACATCGGAGCATAAAAGAGGGAAATAAGAGACAAAAGAGGAGAGAGGATCCTTGTCTGGGGCATGGACCTCATGTTGGGGGGGTGGGGTCAGAGATGCCCAAACCTTCTTCTTCTTCCTCCGCAAACAACCCCATGCCCTGGAAGCTGGACGGTTCTCTTTTTAATCATCCACTTCTCTCCCTCTTTCCTCCCCTCCGTAGCTGATCAGACTCTGGGTTCTAGGTTCTGGCTTCTGCATTCCAGGCATAGATTCTGGGTTTTAGGTTCTGACCACTGAGTTTTAGGTGTGGGTGATGGGTTCTAGGGTCTGACCTCTGAGTTCTAAGTGTAGGTTCTGGGTTCTAGGATCTGACCCCCTGAGTTCTAGGTATGGGCTCTGGGTTCTAGGGTCTGACCTCTGAGTTCTGGGTATGTGTCCTGGGTTCTAGGGTCAGATCCCTGAGTTCTAGATGTGGCTCTAGGTTCTAGGGTCTGACTCCTGAGTTCTAGGTATGTGCCCTGGGTTCTAGGGTCTGACCTCTGAGTTCTAAGTGTAGGTTCTGGATTCTAGAGTCTAGAGCACTTGTTCCTCACTTGGCTTCTAGATCCTTCTGTGGGCTCAGCCCTCTCAGCACCCAAGCACAGCACCCAGGGACTCAAGCCCCTGATTTATCATTACCCCTTTCCTGGCTCTTGGACAGTGCCTCCCTACTCCTCCCCTAAACCTAGGCCTCCAGTGGCAGCCTGCAGGACTCCTAGTCTGGGCTCCTACATTCCATTGTGTTGAGGCAGCCCTTGGGGCTCCCGGCTCCAACTGGCTGCCCAGACTACCTGGAGAGGGCATCAAAGGGTTCAGTGCGCAGCCAGAGGCAGGACTAGTGCCCCATAAACCTGGGATTCGGGCACTAGATGCCCTTCCCCCAGTCTCTTAGACCAGTACCTAGGGAGGCCCATCAATAGGAGGAGAAGGAGCCTGGGACCTCCAGGGAGTGCAAGGAGCAGAGGAAACCCCCACTTCTCCACCCCACCCCTCACCCTAGAGATAGATATCTAACATAGCTCCCCCATTTCACAGAAGAGAAAATCAAGGTCCAGGAAGTACCTGTCCAAGGTCTCAAATAGTAACTATCAGAGGCCAAGCTTGAATCCGAGAATTCTGACTTCAAGTCCGTGGCCAGGACACAATGCCTCCTAAGCTAACGTTCAGCTCCAAGGACCCTTGGAGCCTGAGGCTCTCCCTGATTAACCTTACCCTGGTCCCTATCCCTGCAGGACCCCCTTACCAGTATTATTTGTGCTTCCTAATGGCACGGTGAATTTTTGTCTTTGTCTTTGAATCTCAGAGATACAATGAGTCATACCTACTGTGTGCCAGCCACTGGGCTAAACACTGGGAAAAAAAAGAAAGGCAATGTATTTTTACTCTCCCCACTGTGCCTAGTATTGTGCTAGACACATAAAGGATTCAGCTTTTCTAGCTAGAAAAGAACAAATTAGAAACCCCCAATTAAATACCAAATTAGAAATTCTAAAATTCAAAGGAGAGATTAATAAAATTGAAACTAAGAAAACTATTGACCTAATTAATAAAACTAGGAGTTTATTTTATGAGAAAACCAACAAAATAGATAAACTTTTGGTTAATTTGATTAGAACAAGGAAAGAAAAAAACCGAATTACCAGCGTCAAAAATGAAAAAGAAATTAAAGCAATTATTAGGAGCTATTTTGCCCAACTGTATGCCAGCAAGTCTGACGATTTAATTGAAATGGATCAATATTTACAAACATATAAATTGCCCAGATTAACAGAAGAGGAAATAACTACTTAAATAGTCCCATTCTAGAAAAAGAAATTTAACAAACCATCAGTGAATTCCCTAAGGAAAAATCTTCAGGACCTGAAGGATTCACCTTTTCTGCTCTTTAACATGGCATACCACAGTTTAAGAAGCGGGGGGGGGGGGGGGGGGGGTCTAGAGGATGCTATTCGGTTTGGGGTGCTTTGTTTTAAGAGTACACTGACAAACTGGAACAGATCTAGAGAAAGATGATCTAGCCTGGGGAGAGGCCTGGAAACTCTGTCACATGAAGTTCCCTTGAAGGAAATGGTCATATTTAGCCTAGAGGAAAGAAAACAGGACTGGGGTCTCTGAGCAGGTAGATTTCTGGGATGGTCCAATCTAGAGAGACCTTGGAGATCCTCCAGGTCAGGTGGAGACATTGAGAGGGCAAATAATTTATCTGAGAAATAATCACTACTGCAGACCTTACTAACTACCCTGTAGCTACACCCTCTAGGCCCCAGGGCTCTGCCATCTGCCCTGCTGATGCTCCCAAAGGTCCCTCTCCCTGAGGCACCCTCAAGAATACCAGGTATTTTCCTCTCCCCAGCAGCTTATCTCCTTCAGTTAGTGTGAGCAGGGACTCTCTCTTTTTTTCTTTTTGTTTACATGGTACTTGCACCCAGGAAGAAGCACTTGTTAAATGCTTTTTCATTCATTCATTCCAAGTCACACAAGGGGAAAGTAGCAGAGCTGGAATTTGAAGCTAGATCCTAATTTTTTTTTTATTAAAGTTTTTTATTTGTATAACATATGTATGGGTAGTTCCCCAACATAGATCTTTACAAAGCTTTCCATTACAAATTTTACCCCCAGTCCCCTCCCCTCCCCTCCCCTAGATGGCAGGAAGTCCACTACATGTTGAAATGCTTGAGAAGTTATGCAAGAAAAATCCTATCTACAAGAAAAAAAAAAAAGAATCAGAGAAAGGCAACACAATGCAAGCAAATGTCAATAGAGATCATGAAAATGTCACGTTGTGGTCCATATTTCATTTCCCTCTCTGGGTGTATGTGGTTTTCTTCAGTGAACAGTTGGAACTGGTTGGAGACAATTCTTTGTTGCAGAGAGCCATGTCCATCAGAATTGATCATCATGTAATACTGTTGTTGCTGTGTATGATGATCTCCTGGTTCTGCTCGTTTCACTCAGCATCAGTTCATGCAAGTCCCTCCAGGCCTCTCTGAAATCGTCCTGCTGGTCATTTCTTTTTTCTTTTTTTTTTTTAAATTTTATTTATTTATTTATTTTTAAGCTTTTTATTTGTATAACATATGTATGGGTAGTTCCCCAACCTTGATCTTTACAAAGCTTTCCA
>JAJPUD010033920.1:0-11109 GCA_023553655.1 Myrmecobius fasciatus
CAACTATCAAATTAATCTAAAAGCTTCTCCCTATTCAGTAAACTCCACAGACTTCCTAATAGCTACAAGATCAAATGTAAAACTTTTTGTTTGGCATTCAAATCTCTTGATGACTTGGTCCCCTGTTTCTTCCTCTACTCCATTTTTCTAGTCTTATCACACATTACAATTCTCCCCCTTTACCCCATATAGTTTTCCAGTAAATTTATTTGTTTTTAATACACGTTGTTTTATGAATCATATTGGGAGAGAAAAATCATCAAAAGGGGAAAAACCATGGGAGAGATTAAAAAAACAAAACAAAACAGAAAAAAGATGTGAACATTGCATATGTTGATTTACATTCAGTCTCCTCAGTTCTTTCTATTGGGATTGCTTTGGACCACTAAATCGCTGAGAAGAATCCAGTTTTTCATAGTTGATCATTGTACATTCTTGCTATTATTGTGTACAGTGTATCCCTGGTTCTGCTTGTTTTGCTCAGCATCAGTTTGTGTAAATCTTTCCAGGCCTTTCTAAAATCAACTTGTTCATTATTTTTTACAGAACAGCAATATTCCATTACCTTCATATATCACAACTTGTTCAACCATTCCCCAATTGATGAGCATCTATTCATTTTCTTATTCTTTGCTACCACAAGAAGAACTGCTACAAACATTTTAGCACATGTGGATCCTCTTCCCTCCTTTATGATTTCTTTGGGATACAGATCCAGTAGTGGTGCTGCTGGTTTAAAGGGTATGCACAGTTTTGTAGCCCTTTGGTATAGCTCCAAATTGCTCTCTAGAATGGTTGGATCATTTCACAACTCCACCAACAATGCATTACTGTCCCAATTTTCCAACATCTATCATTATCTTCATCTTAGCCAATCTGAGAGGTGTGAGGTGGTACCTCAGAGTTGTTTTAATTTGTATTTCTCTAATCAATAGTGATCTAGAGCATTTTTTTCATATAACTATAAATGACTTTAATTTCATCATCTCAAAATTGTCTGTTCATATCCTTTGACCATTTATCAATTGGGGAATGACTTGTATTCTTATAAATTTGACACAGTTCTTTATGTATTTTAGAAATGAGACTTTTATCAGAAATACTGTCTGTAAAGATTTTTCCCCAACTTTGCACTTCTTTTTTAATCTTGCTTCTGTTGGTTTTGTTTATGCAAAAGCCTTTTAATTTAATGCAATCCAAGTTGCCCATTTTGCCTTTCAAAATTTTCTCTAGTTCTTCTTTGGTCAGAAATTCCTCTCCTCCAAAGATCTGATAGGTAAATTATCCTTTGCTCTCCTAATTTGTTTATGGTATAATGCTTTATGCACAAATCATGTACTCATTTTTATCTTATTTTGGTATAGGATATGAAATGTATTATGCTGAGTCTCTGACATATTATTTTCCAATTTTCTCAGCAATTTTTGTCAAATAGTGAGTTTTTATTCCAAAAGCTGGATTTTGGGGTTTATCAAATACTAGATTGCTCTAGGCCTTGACCATTGTGCTGTGTGTAGCTAATCTATTCCACTGATCCACATTCTATTTCTTTTTTTTTTTTTAATTAAAGCTTTTTATTTACAGAACATATGGGTGATTTTTGCTACACTGATCTTTACAAAAATTTTTTTTGTTCCAAATTTTTCCCCTCCTTCCCCCAACCCCCACCCCTAGATGACAGGTAGTCTAATACATGTTAAATATGTTAAATTTTAAGACAAATCCAATATATGTATACATATCTATATAGTTATCTTACCACATAAGAAAAATCAGATCTGGAAAGAGAAAAAAAAAAAAAAACAACCTAAGAAGGAAAACAAAAGGCAAGCAAATATTCACAGAAAGCATTAAAATGCTGTGTTGTGGTCTATACTCAGTTCCCACAAGCTTCTCTCTGGATGTATATGACTATCTTCATCGCTGAACAATAGGAACTGGTTTGAATTACCACACTGTTGAAGAGAACCATGTCCATCAGAATAGATCATCGTAATCTTATTGCTGTGTAGAATGATCTCCTGGTTCTGCTCATTTCACTTAGCATCAGTTCATGTAGGTCTCTCCAGGCCTCTCTGAAATCATCTTGTTGGCCAATTCTTACAAAACAATAATATTCCATGACATTCATATACTATAACCCATTCAACCATTCTCCAATTAACTGATGGGCATCCATTCAGTTTCCAGTTTCTTGCCACTACAAAAAGGGCTGCCACAAACATTTTTGCACATGGACACTATTTCTTAACCAGTACAAAGTGGTTTTTATGACTGCTGCTTTATAATATAGTTTGGGGTTTGGTACTGCTAAACCACCATCCTTTGTATTTTTTTTTTCATTAATTCCTTTGATATTCTTGACTTTTTGTTCTTCCAGATGAATTTTGTTATTATTTTTTCTAGTTCTATAAAACAAATTTTTGGCAGTTTGACTGGGATGGCACTGAGCAAGTAGACCCATTTAAACAGAATTGTCATTGTTATTGTATTAGCTTGGCCTACCCATGAGTAAATTGAAATTTGGATCACAACAATATTAAGGCATGGAGCTACAATACTAAGTTCTTTTAATTCCAAACCCACTAGTTTCTCTATTACACCAATGTTACTACTCATAAAGAACATACAAGCTAAGTAAATTACATCAAGATACAATCTATCTTTAAGAAAAGGTAGTGTTTTTAATATGACTTCAGAAAACAACTTTTTCCTTCCAACAATTCTACTTCTATTCAAGCCATTCTCCAATCGATAAATGGTCAAAGGATATGAACAGACAATTTTCAGATGATGAAATTAAAACTATTTGTAGTCATATGACAAGGTGTTCCAAATCACTATTGATCAGAGAAATACAAATTAAGACAACTCTGAGGTACCACTACACACCTGTCAGATTAGCTAAAATGACAGGAAAAGATAATGACGAATGTTGTAGGGGATGTGGGAAGGCTAGGACACTGATGCATTGTTGGTGGAACTGTGAACGGATCCAGCCATTCTGGAGAGCAATTTGGAACTATGCTCAAAAAGTTATCAAACTGTGCATATCCTTTGACCCAACAGCGTTTCTATTAGGCTTATATCCCAAAGAAATCATAAAGGAAGGAAAAGGCCCCACATGTGCAAGAATGTTTGTGGCAGCCCTTTTTGTAGTGGCTAGAAACTAGAAAGTGAATGGATGCCCATCAACTGGAGAATGGCTGAATAAATTATGGTATATGAATGTTATGGAATATTATTGTTCTGTGAGAAACGACCAGCAGGATGATTTCAGAGAGGCCTGGAGAGACTTGCATGAACTGATGCTGAGCGAAATGAGCAGAACCAGGAGATCAATGTGCATGGCAACAACAAGACTATATGATGATCAATTCTGATGAACATGGCTCTCTTCAACAATGAAATGTTTCAAACCATTTCCAATTGTTCAGTGAAGAAAGCCATCCAGAGAGAGGGATGTGAAATGTGTACCACAACATAACATTTTCATGCTCTCCATTGATGTTTGCTTGCATTGTGTTTCCTTTCTCTGATTTTTCTTTCTTGTAGATACAATTTTCTTGCACAAAAATGATAAGTGTGGAAATATGTATACATATATTGGATTTGTCAAGTATTTTAACATAATTAACATATAGTGGATATCCTGCCATCTAGGGGAGGGGTGGGGAGTAGGGGGGAAAAATTTGTAATAGAAAGCTTTGTAAGGGTTAATGTTGAAGAATAACCCATACATATGTTTTGCAAATAAAAAGTTTTAATTAAAAAAAAAAACACAATTCTACTTCTATTAAGAAGACAAATTCTCCATTATGGCTTCAAGAGGTTGTAGCATACACAGTAGCCACACTCAAGTAAAACCATATTAGCAGACAAGCTAAATTAGGTTGAGGGTAAGTGACAGGCTTTTTGTTAAGATTTTCCCCAACAGAATGTGTGGTTAAGAACAGTTTGTTCCAGAAATCATGAAGGCAACTGAAGCAGGCACTATGGAGTGCTTAGAGCTTGGTCAGGCATCAAAAATGTCAAGATCATATAATTCATCCTTAACTATAGCCAGTCATCTTGACTTTAGTCCTGCCAATGGATATCAATGACTTAGGAAGAGAAAGTTATTGTAAAGACTGTGCAACTCTGTTTCACTTAAATCTAGTTCATGCACACATTAAAGACATTGCCCATGATGTCACTGGTTCTCTACCTAAAGGAAAGATGAATTACTACAAGAAGACAAACACACAAAATATGTGTGCCAGTATCAGTGTACAGTCTTCCAAACACTGCACAAAACAAAAATCTAAATTACTGGAAAGTTTAATATTCAGTAGAACCAAGAACCTACCCAGCTTGGCTTCAATACAAAGCACAGTAGGAAGAGTAATAGATCTGAATCCTGGTTCTGCCAATGACACTTTTATGATATTGGGTAAGTCACTTAACTTTTCTGAGTCTATTTCCTTCTCTGTAAAATGAAGAAGTTAGACTGAATAATTTATAAGGTCACTTCCAGCTCTAAATATATATATGAATTCAACAGTTACCTTATATATCTAATCCTACCTGCCTGCAACTACCAGTATAAATCAATCAATGCATCAGGCTTAGACTGAACTAGATAATGGGGACACAAAAGACAAAAGTGAAAACATTCCCTGTCCTCCAAGAGCTTACAATCTAGCCAGGAGAAATAAGATGTACACATTCATACAAATACACACATGCACATATACGTATGCAATTACAAGATGATTTTAATAGGAAAACATTATTAGTAGCTGGGAGGTCTTTAAAGGAAACTATGGATTCTGAAAGTTTGAGTTTAAAATGGAATGGATTCTAGAGTAGGGTAGATCACCAATATAAAAGTATGAAAACCAAAGTTGAAATGTCATATGTAAGAACCAACAAGAAGATCAGTTTAACTGGGTCACAGTAAATATGGAAGAAATAACATACTACTTGGCAAGAAACTGGAAACTGGGTGGATGCCCATCAGTTGGAATGGCTAAATAAGTTAGAGTACATGAATGTTATAGAATATTATTGTTCTATAAGAAACGACCAGCAGGATGATTTTAGAGAGACCTGGAGAGACTTACATGAACTTATGCTAAGTGAAATGAGCAGAACCAGGATTTCATTGTACATGACAACAGCAAGATTATACGATGATCAATTCTGATGGACGTGGCTTTTCTCAACAATGAGATGATTCAAGCCAGTTCCAATAATCTTGTGATGATGAGAAAGCATCTACACCCAGAGAGAGAACTGTGGGAACTGAGTGTGGATCACAACATAGGATTTTCACTTCTTTTGTTGCAGTTTTTATTTACTTTCTCATTTTTTCCCCTTTTTTGATCTGATTCTTCTCGTGCAGCAAGATAACTGTATAAATGCATATGTCTATATTGGATTTACATATATTTTTGCTATGTTTAACGTATATTGGATTACTTGCCATCTAGGAGAGGGGGGTAGGGGGAAAGGTCAATGATGAAAAATTATCTTTGCATATGTTTTGAAAATAAAAAACTTCAATAAAAAATAAATTTTAAAAAAAAAGAAAGAAAAGAAAATAACATGCTGCTACTTGAAAGACAGTTTGGGACCAGGTTGAAATGGGTTTTAAAAAGCAAACAAAGTTATTTCTGTTATGCTCCGGGAAGATGTCCATGAGTGGTGGTGTTTAGTGAGTAGGGGAGTGACAGGGTCAGATTTACACTACAAGAAAATCATTTTAGATGACTTTAGTCAAGATGATTAATTGAAAGGGAGGTAGACTGCATGGCTCCCACCTATCTCTACTCCAGCAAAATCCTGAAGTTCATACCAACCAAATTATGATCAAGAAATCGAGTGGGAAACTATAGTAAGTTAGTTCTTCTACTTTAGAATAACTCAAGAAATTGAAGGATAATAGGAAAGAGGATCATGATCAGTAGGTCAGATCATCCGAACAGCAGAACTGAGATGGGGCAGGAACAGAAATAGCCTGCAAAGCTCTGTGGCTTGAGTCAGTGAAAGCAGAACCTTCCCCAGAGAAACAGCTAGGGGGTTGGTGTTTTTATTGGGTTTTTGGGGGTTTTTTGGGGAGGGAGGGGAGAGGTTGGGGGAGAAGGGAAGTAGTAAAGAAGAAAGATAGAGGAGGAAAAAGTAACAGGATGGAGACTTTGGAAACCCTGGGGAGCAATGCACTCAGATCATACCCTAGGAAAAGAATGGAAAAGATATTATGGAACAGCAAAGTCAAGATATGGCACTGATAGAACTGGAATGAATGAAAGTAAGGAATCCAAAGTGCTGAAATTATAACTGAGCCAGAAACAATATAAACATAAAATCTAGCTATAATCTTCTCCTTTGCTTTTCCTGTATTTAAAAAAATCAATACAAAATGTTGCTCAATTTAAATGTACAAACTTTGGTAGCAACTTGCAAGTAAAAATTTCACACATCTAAGATCTTTTTATTTCAATCAAGTTTCATGATTTCAAAATTCAAAGCATAATTCCTACTTTTTCATGATAAAAAATTTCTCTAAATAATTAACAGATCAAAGTAGTGACACACATGGTGCACATATCCTGTACAGTCAAAAAAGTAGGAATATGAATGCTATAAACATTCAGTCTTTTGGCCAAGGCGGAATTACAAAGGAAAAAAAAAAAAAAAGGCTTAGAAAAATTGGGAGTATGAAGAGGACTTTTCATCATTGCTTTATCTTGACACAATAAAAACTACTAAGAACACAAAGACAAAAGCACATTCCCAGCGTCCACGTAGAATTGGACTGGGAGAGGTTTCCATATTCTTCACATAAGATTCTTTTTCCCTTTAAAGAATTCCCAAATTTGTATCGTGTAGCATATTATATCATTCTGCCCTCTCTAGAGGCATTAAACTTCCATGGTATTTCCTCTATCAAGGAATTAAATTTAAACTTTCACTTAGTTACATTTCTAGCTCCTGAAAGTTCAGATTTAAAAGCCCAAAGAAAAATATGGGAGCTCACTACTCTTCTTTCCAAATTCCATGGGTTTGGTAGTTTTTTCTCTCTTCTAAGTAGTATTTCAAATAAATAAAAAATAAATGTCACCAAATTACAGTTTAGGTTTTCTAATTTAAGACATCAAGGTGGCACATTTGATAGTGTTGGACTTGAAAGTCAAGAAGACCTAAGTTCAAATCCAGTCTCAGTTACTTCTTGTGGGATCATGGGCAAGTCATTTGGGGAAGCTAGATGGCTCAGTGGATAGAGCACCAGCCCTGAAGTCAGGAGGACCTGAGTTCAAATCTGGTCTCAGACACTTAATACTTCCTAGTTGTGTGACCCTGGGTAAGTCACTTAATTCCAATTGCCTCAGCAAAACAACAAAAAAGTGACTCTTTCAAAGACTGTTTCTTCATCTGTAAAATGGGGATAATAATACTTACTGCACAGGATTTTTATGAGGACCAGATGAGAAAAGACATATAAAGTGCTTTACAAATCTTTATATATGCTAGTTGTTATTCTTAATTTATTCCCTCCTTCCTTATTAAAAATAACTTAAAGGAGCATTATATTCAGAAAAAAAAATTAAGTATGAAAAAGAGTTTTTCTCATTTATGAAGGATCTGATCTCTACTGATTTATTAGAAACAGCCATATTACATACCTCCAGCTACATTAATGCATAAACAACAAATTCTTTGTAATGAAAGTAATCCATAACTACTCTCTCACATTAAAAGCAAGGAGAAAATGAATGGTTAGGGCCTGTGTCTAGTCTTATTAAAATCAATTGGGTATTCAGATTACATATGTTCAAGGGGTTGGTATGAACATGGAATAGTAAAGGAACAAGTTCTAAGGATCCAGTAAAGCATTTTCTGTGTTGTTTTTTCCCCCATTTGGAAAATAGAAACTTAACCTAAAATCTAATCTTCTCAACAAAAGGGCTTTTGATTCCCCTATCTATTATCTTCTAATTACATATCTGAAATGTCATGAGCATCATTAGAGAAGCATATAGCAATAATATCAAGCATTGATATAGCAACTTTTCTCCTATGAATTCAAAGCACTTTAAAAATAATGCCCAATTATTTCTTACCACATCTTGACTAGGGGTAAATATTATGGTTGCCATTTTACAGATGGAGACTTAAAAGCAAAAAGAAGTCAATCAGTTTGCCTAACATCACAAAAGGCAGAGTCCAGAAGAAAATACCAGATCCCCTCTCAGTTAAACAAACTCCAAACTAGGACACTAGCGGCCCAGAGTATACTGTATTTCAAAACAAAATGACTAAGAATTTCCAGTTCTTATTTTTTTTAACTTTACAACTTAATCAGCAACATCCTTCAGTTTCACAGAGGACACTGCTTTTCACCATTAAACAAATGTCTAGAATCAATAATCTTATAGTTAGAAAGAACCTTGGATGTTCTCTTCCATGTAGACAGGAATCCTTTCTATGGCATCCCTGATAAATTGATTATCCAGCTGCTAATTGAATTCAATTCCAATGATTAAGAGCTCACTACTTTGAAGACCAGCAATTGTACTATTTTAAAGGATCTTATTTACTAGATGTTTCTTCTTTACATAAGTTAGAATTTAGATGATTCTATTATCAAATGCTTTGCTCATTCCTTATTTGTAAAATTATGAGGGACAAGACATCCCTCCCACTTTAAGAACCATTTCCCCCCTCCCAGGTCTAAAGCTATGATCCTATTGAAGATATACTTGGAGATATACATATAATATGCTTGATATATTGAAGTTATACCGGGATCTATCATAGTTGCAACAAAATTAGTTTGGCAAGGTTCATTCTTAGTAAACCCATATTAGATCCTTATTATGAATATGGCTTTCTAAACATTCATAAATTTCTAAACTATAAAAGGAGCAACAGAGTTAACGATAACTAGTTTTCCATCCCTAGAATTATTTTATCTTAAAACTACAAAGGTTTAGAACCACAATCCAAGACTGAAAAGGAAACTTTTAAAGTTATCTAATCAAATCTTCCACCAAGGTATAATCATTCAGAAATAATCCTTTTTTTTTTTTTCACAGTTCATCTATGCCTTCCAAAATGAGAAAGAGAACTTACACATAAACAGAACTTATACAAATAGCAACAGAATAGAACTGTAATAGATACAAAGATACTGTGCAAGAGCAGATTTTTCTGAAGTTATTACTAGAGGTTGTATATTCCACATTTACATTACTAATATTTCTCTTTCAAATTTATTTGCATTTCAGCAAGTTTTCAATAACTCTTGATGTTAGTCTCAATTTGAATAAGACTGACAGCCAACTTTCTATATATAGATTATAGCATATCTAAAATTATGTAAAATAAAAAGATTAAAGATTGCTTTCATAATATTCTTTGTAATTACTGACTATTCTAAGGGCTTACTAATAAGCCAATAGAAAGATTGCCCTTCTCTAGCAAGGAGGAAAGAGGTAGAACAGATTCCTTCCTAAGTCCAGAAGAGTGTCAAAAGGAAAGAAGTTTAAAGAAGCAAAGAGAAGAGACACAGAGACAGACTGAAAAAAATGTCAAGAAGTCAACAGTCGGGGGCAGCTAGGTGGCGCAGTGGATAGAGCACCAGCCCTGAAGTCAGGAAAACCTGAGTTCAAATCTGGTCTCAGACACTTAACATTGCCTAGCTGTGTGACCCTGGGCAAGTCACTTAACCTCAATTGCCTCAGCAAAAAGAAGTCAACAGTCAGAGAAAAAACCAGGATGTTCATGTCAATTAAGAGATCCACAATCTCATTAATATAGGTACACCCTTTAACCATGGTCTGCCCACCCTATATAACTTTCATCCCTACCCCCCCCAAAAAATAAAGGAAAGAATCCTCATTCAATATATGGAAGGTTTTTCTTTCAGATTTTTTAGGTGGGTGAAGTTTCCACAAGTCAGTGGATTTCCAGAAATGATTGACAAAATTTAACTAAAATACAAAGTCACATAAAAAGAATTAGATAAAGCAAAAGAAGTGGGATTACAGCCAAGAATAAACTATCCAACTAAAATGAGCATTATCTTTCAGGAAAGAAAATGGACATTCAATGATATAGATGAATTTCACCTGTTTCTAATGAAAAGACCAGAACTGAACAAAAATGTTGATCTCCAAACACAGAACTCAAGAGAAACATAAAAAGATAAAAAGAAAAAAAAAAACTCTTGAGAACTCTATTTGTGTTATGGATATATTTAGAGAATGAGGGTTGATTTTATTATGATATTATGATTATGATTATTATGATATTATGATGATATAAAAAAGAAATAAGAAATAGAAAAGGGATAACACTGGAAGAAGAGGGAAAAGGAGGTAAAATAAGGGAAATTACATAACATGTAGAGGCAAAGAAAACCTATTATAATTGAGGGAAGGAAGGGAGGGGGATGAGCACAGTGTTAATCTTAATCTCATCAGATTTGGCTTGGAGAGAATAATAGACACATTTGGTATCACAAAGAAACTTGTCCTCCCTTATAAGGAAATAGGAGGGAAAGGAGGAAAAGAAAGGGAAAAACTAATAGAAGGGAAAACAGAAGAATTAGGGGAAAGGTATAAAAAAGAAGGGTGGGGCTCTAAAGGGGAAGGATTGTTTGAGGGAAGTGGTTATCAAAAGCAAAATAGTAGGGAGGAGGGAAAGGGGAAAGGAAAGAGAAAAGTATAACCTAGGATACATAAGGTGACAGGAAATATAGAATTAGTTATTTTAACTGTGAATATGAATGGAATGAACTCTCCCATAAAGCAGAAGCAGATAGCAGACTGGATTAAAAGCCAAAATCCAATAATATGGTGTTTACAAGAAACACATTTAAAACATAATAATACATACAGAGTGAAGGTAAAGGGCTGGAGCAGAATTTATTATGCTTCAGGTGAACAACAACAACAAAAAAAAAAAAAAAAAGCAGGGATAGCCATCCTGATCTCAGATCAAGTAAAAGCAAAGATAGATCTAATTAAAAGAGACAAGGAAGGAAGCTATAGCTTACTAAAGGGTACTATAGATAATGAAGCAATTTCAATACTAAATATGTATGCACCAAGTGGTATAGCA
>JAJPUD010033921.1:0-11107 GCA_023553655.1 Myrmecobius fasciatus
TTCCTTTATCTGATATATCTTTTGTGTAGATAAGATTTTTCTTGCACAACAATGATAAGTTTGGAAATATGTATACATATATTCGATTTGCCAATATTTTAACATAATTAACATGTAGTGGATATCCTGCCATCTAGGGGAGGGGTGGGGAGTTGGGGGGGGGAAAATTTGTAACAGAAAGCTATGTAAGGGTTATTGTTGAAGAATTACCCACACATATGTTATGCAAATAAAATTAAAAAAAAAGTTCTCCCTGAACACATAATAAAATCATATAATATCAAATATATAGCAGCATATCCCAATGAATGCCAATACCAGGAGTCTCTGTATTGCTCCTGTCCAAACTCTGTGGTAGCCACCCCATTGCAGAAAGGCGTTTTCATATAATGCATTATATTTTATATAAACCTTTTCTCAAAAAAGCAGCTGGGGGAGTGGTGGGAGGGAATGGAGCTAAAATGGTAGAGAAATGGCAAAGACTTGTTTTAGGTGTCCCAAATATGTCTACAAAAAACTTAAATAATGCCTCAAAACAAATTCTGGAGCAGCAGAATCCATAAAAGGAAACAATTTTCTAGTCTAAGACAACTCAGAAGATCAGCAGGAAAGGTCTGTTACATCTGGGCAAGAGTAAATAATAGAACAGGGCAGGCTGTGCCTATACTAACCATGCAACAAAAAACTAGCAGCAGACCTTGGAAGCAATTGAATCATCATCAGCAGAACTTTTAGCTCACAGATGTTAAGGGTATTGGATAACTGGCCAGAATTTTATAGGGGTCCTTTCCTCACTTTAGATCATACTATCTTGGAAGAACCGAAAGCTTACAAACTTCCACAACAAACTCTGGGACCAGCTGCAGGGAAAAAAGAAACCCTGCAGTTTGCAATGGTTCACCCTCCACCCCAAGATCAGAGACCAACTTTATTTTATTTATTTTTTTAATTAATACTTTTTATTTGCAAAACATATGTATGGGTAATTCCTAAACATTAACCCTTACAAAGCTTTCTGTTACAAATTTTCCCCCCTACTCCCCACCCCTCCCCTAGATGGCAGGATATCCACTACATGATAATTATGTTAGAATACTTAAGAAATTGAATATATATAGTTATTGCATTATTTTTTTTGCAAGAGAAATCATATCTACAAGAAAGAATAATCCGATAAAGGAAATACAATGCAAGCAAACCTCAATAGAGAACATGAAAATGTTATGTTGTGGTCCACATTTCACATCCCTCTCTCTAGGTGTATATGGCTTTCTTCACTGAACAATTGGAACTGGTTTGAAGCATTTCATTGTTGAAGAGAGTGATGTCCCTTAGAACTGATCCTCATATAGTATTGTTGTTGCCGTGAATAATGATCTCCTGGTTCTGCTCACTTCACTGAGCATTAGTTCATGCTAGTCTCTCCAGTCCTCTCTGAAATCGTCCAGCTGGTCGTTTCTTACAGAGCAATAATATTCCATAACATTCATATACCATAATTTATTCAGCCACTCTCCAATTGATGAGCATCCATTCAGTTTCCAGTTTCTAGCCACTACAAAAAGAGCTGCCACAAACATTCTTGCACATGTGGGGCCCTTTCCTTCTCTTATGATTTCTTTGGGATATAAGCCCAATAGAAATGCTGCTGGGTCAAAGGGTATGCACAGTTTGATAACTTTTTGAGCATAGCTCCAAATTGCTCTCCAGAATGGTTGGATCCGTTCACAGCTCCACCAACAATGCATCAGTGTCCCAGCAGAGACCAACTTTATAAGTTAAGAGTCAAAAAAAGGCTAGATAAATGAGCAAACAAACAAACAAAGGAGATCCTGACCATAGAAAGATATTATAGATTACAAAATAAAATTGCTAATATACTATTTCAAAGAAAAAGGTGAACTAGTCTCAGGTTCAAAAACAAATTCCTGGAATGGTTAAAAAGGTTTTTTTTTAATCGAATAAGGGAGGTAGAGGAAAAATTGGATAAAGAAATGACAATGATACAAGAAAATCATGAAAAAAGTATCAACAATTTAGTAAAGGAGGCACAAAAATAATAAAGAAAATAACATCTTAAAAAACAAAATAGACAAAATGATTAAAGAGGCACAGAAATCCAAGGAAAAGAAGCATGCTTTAAAAAGTAGAATTGACTGAATTAGAAAAAAAAAGTTTTACAAAAATTTACTGAAGAAAAGAACTCCTTAAAATGTAGAATTGGCCCAATGGAAAAGGAGACACACGAGTTCATTGAAAAAATTAATTCTTGGGAGGGGTGGAGCCAAGATGGTGGAGTGCAGACATGCCTCTCTGTGACCTCTTCTGATCTTCCCTCAGACCCAGAACAATTTAAGCCTCTGAACTGGTTCTGGAGTGAGGGCTCCCTCAAACACTTGGAATACAACACATTTCTATCAAAAATTACGTTGGAAGAACTCCGGAGGAGGTCTGTTTCAGACAGGGGATCGAGCCACTTGCTGCGCTCAGGCGCCAGCATGCAGCTGGGGTGGGAGACTGGGGCTGGGATGGAATGTGGTGGATTCTAGGCACCCAGGAAGTCCCTGGGAGACACTTGGGCCACTTTGCTCTGCTTGTAGGCGGGTTCTTTGACAGATCTGCCTTTGATAAAGATTGGATTGAGAGCAGCTGGAAGTGTGGTCCTAGTGCGGATCTAGCCCGACCAGCCCCACACAGGAAGTCAACTCGGTGAACTGCCCAAGGGCAAATTGAAACAGCTACCGGTCCTGCATTTGATTCAGACCTCAGTTCAAAAACATGAGCAAAAAACAGAAGAGAGCTCTCACCATACACAGCTTTTATGGAAAGAAAGAAGGGCAGACCTTAGATCCTGAGGTTCCTAAAGGGAAAGCAACTCCAGAGGAAGCCACAAAGGCGTACATGAGCTGGTCCCCATTTCACGAGGCTTTCCTGGAAGATTGCATAAAGAATCTCAACAGAGAGTTAGATGATAAATGGGGAAATGAATTTAGATCAGTGCAAGAAGGATATAATGCCCTGCAAAAGAGATATGAAAAAGACACAAATTCACTGAAAAACAAAATTGGTGAAATGGAAAAGGACACCAATTCACTGAAAAACAAAATTGGTGAAATGGAAAAGGACACCAATTCACTGAAAAACAAAATTGGTGAATTGGAAAAAGTCACCAACTCACTGGAAAACAAAATTGGTGAAATGGAAAAAGTATGCAATGAACAAATTGGCCAATTACAAAAGGAGCTAAAAAAGGTAACTGAAGAAAATAATACATAAAAAATTAAAATTGAACAAATGGAAGTGAATGAATCAATAAGACTTCAAGAATCAGTGAAACAAAAACAAAAAATGAAAAAATAGAAGAAAATATGAAATATCTCCTAGGAAAAACAACTGACTTGGAAAACAGATCTAGGAGAGACAGTCTAAGGATTATTGGACTCCCTGAAAGCCATAATGAAAAAAAGAACCTAGATGCTATTTTTCAGGAAATCATGAAAGAAAACTGCCCTGATGTTTTAGAATCAGAAGGCAAAATTGCCATTGAAAGAATTCACCCATCACCTCCTGAAAGAGACCCCAAGATTAAAGCCCCAAGGAATATCATGGCTAAATATCTGGACTATTACACCAAGGAAAAGACATTTCAAGCAGCTAGAAAGAAACAATTCAAATACCAAGGAACTGTAATTAGAATCACACAAGATCTGTCAGCTTCCACATTAAAGGATCAAAGGGCCTGGAATCACATATTCCGAAAGGTAAAAGAACTTGGATTACAGCCAAGAATAACCTATCCAGCTAGAATGAGCATCATCATCCAGGGAAGATGATGGTTATTCAATGATATAGGTGAAATTTCTAATGAAAGGATCAGATCTGAACAAAAAATTTGACTTCCAAACACAGAACTCAAGAGAAGCATAAAAAGGTAAAAAAAAAGGAAGAATCATGAAGAACGAAATTTCTTCTATGGGTATACTTAAAGAATGGGGGTATAATTTGATTTTACTTTGATAAAATGAAAAAGAAACTAGAAGTGGAAGGGCTATCATACTGGAAAATTGGGGAAAGGAGGTAAAATAAGGTAAAATCTCATGAAGAGGGAAAGAAAATCTCATATAATTGAGGGAAAGAAGGAGGGAGATGAGTATTGTGCGAATTTTACTCTCATCACATTGGGCTCTAAAAGATTGTATCACACATTTGGTTTCACAGAAAAACTTGTCCCTCCTTATAGGGAAGTGGGAGGGAAAGGAGGAAAAGATAGGGATAGACTAATAGAAGGAAAAATAGAAGAATTAGGGAAAAGCTGTAAAAAAGAGGGAGGCACTTTAAAGGGGGGAGGATTGTTTGGGGGAGGTGGTCATCAAAAACAAAATACTGGGGAGGGGGAAGGGAGAAAGGGGAAAGGAAAGAGAAAAACATAACTTTGGGTAAATAAGATGGCAGGAAATACAGATTTAGTTATTTTAACTGTGAATGTGAATGGGATGAACTCTCCCATAAAGCAGAAGTGAATAGCAGACTGGATTAAAAGCCAGAATCATACAATATGTTGTTTACAAGAAACATATCTAAAGCATAGTGACACATATAGGTCGAAGGTAAAAGGCTGGAGCAGGACCTATTATGCTTCAGGTGAACAAAAAAAAGCAGGGGTAGCAATCCTTATCTCAGATCAAGTAAAAGCAAAGACAGATCTAATTAAGAGAAATAAGTAAGGAAATCATATTTTACTAAAGGGTACCATAGATAATGTAGCAATATCAATACTAAATATATATGCACCAAGTGGTATAGCATCCAAATTCCTAGAAGAGAAATTAAGAGACATGCAAGAAGAAATAGACGGCAAAATTATACTGGTGGGGGATCTCAACTTTAATCTCTCAGAATTAGATAAATCAAACCACAAAATAAACAAGAAAGAAACTAGGGAGATAAACAAAATGTTAGAAAAGTTAGATGTGATTGATCTTTGGAGAAAATTGAATGGAGACAGAAGGGAGTTTACTTTTTCTTAGTGGTTCATGGAACTTATACAAAAAATTAACCATGGGTTAGGGCATAAAAACCTCAAAATCAAATGCAGAAAGGCAGAAATAGTAAATGCATCTTTTTCAGATTATGATGCAATAAAAATCACATGCAATATAAGACCAGGAGAAAATAGACCAAAAGTTAATTGTAAATTAAATAATCTAATCCTAAAGAATGAATGGGTGAAAGAGCAAATTATGGACACAATCAATAATTTCATTCAGGAGAATGACAATAATGAGACAACATACCAAAATTTGTAGGATATGGCCAAAGAGGTTATAAGGGGAAATTTTATATTTCTAGATGCTTACTTGCATAAAATAGAGAAAGAGAATATCAATGTGAATTGGGCTTACAATTTAAAAAACTAGAAAAAGAGCAAATTTAAAACCCTGAATTAAATACCAAATTGGAAATCCTTAAAATAAAAGGGGAGATTAGTAATATTGAAAATAAGAAAACAATTGAATGAATAAATAAAACTAAGAGTTGGTTTTATGAAAAAACTAACAAAATAGATAAGCCTTTAGTTAATTTGATTAGAAAAAGGAAAGAGGAAAATCAAATTGTTATTCTCAAAAATGATAAGGGAGGACTTTCCTCCAATGAAGAGGAAATCAGAGCAATAATTAGGAGTTACTATGCCCAACTTTATGCCAGTAAGTTTGATAATCTAAATGAAATAGAGGAATACCTACAAAAATATAGACTGCAAAAGTTAACAGAAGAGGAAATAAATTATCCAAATAGCCCCATTTTAGAAAAACAAATCGAACAATCTATTAATCAACTTCCTAAGAAAAAATCTCCAGGGCCAGATGGATTTACATGTGAATTCTACCAAATATTCAAAGAACAATTAATTCCAATACTATATAAATTATTTGAAAAAATAGGAAAAGAAGGTATAATACCAAATGCCTTTTGTGATACAGATATGCTGCTAATAGCTAAACCATGTAGGGGTGAAAACAGAGAAAGAAAACTACAGACCAATTTCCCTAATAAATATTGATGCAAAAATTTTAAATAAGATATTAACAACGAAATTACAGAAAGTCATCCCCATGATAATACACTATGACCAAGTAGGGTTTATACCAGGAATGCAGGGCTGGTTCAATATTAGGAAAACTATCGGCATAATTAATTATATTAATAACCAAAGTAACAAAAAACATATGATTATCTCAATAGATGCAGAAAAAGCATTTGATAAAATCCAACACCCATTCCTATTAAAAACAGTAGAGAGTATAGGAATAAGTTGGCTTTTCCTTAAAATGATCAGTAGCATTTACTTTAAACCATCAGCAAGTATCATATGTAATGGGGACAAACTAGAAACATTCCCAATAAGATCAGGAGTGAAATAAGGCTGACTATTGTCACCATTACTATTTAATATTGTATTAGAAATGTTAGCTGTGGCAATAAGAGAAGAAAAAGATGTAAAAGGAATTAGAGTAGGTAATGAAGAAACCAAATTATCACTCTTTGCAGATGGCATGATGGTATACTTAGAGAACCCTAGAGACTCAACTAAAAAACTACTAGAAACAATTCACAACTTTAGTAAAGTTGCAGGATTCAAAACAAATCCACATAAATCATCAGCATTTTTATATATTACCAACAAAATTCAGCAGCAAGAGATACAAAAAGAAATTTCATTCCAAATAACAGATGATAGGATAAAATATTTGGGAATCTATCTGCCAAGAAAATGTCAGAAACTATACGAACTAAACTACAAAACACTTTCCACACAAATAAAATCAGACTTAGTCAATTGGAAAAAACATTAAGTGCTCATGGGTAGGCTGAGCGAATATAATAAAAATGACAATACTACCCAAACTAATTTACTTATTTAGTGCCATACCAATCAAACTCCCAAGAAATTATTTTACAGACCTAGAAAAAATAGTAGCAAGGGAATTAATGAAAAAAAAAGACAGATGAAGGTGGCCTTGCTGTACCAGATCTAAAACTATATTATAAAGCAGCGGTCATCAAAACCATTTGGTACTGGCTGAGAAATAGAGCATTCGATCAGTGGCATATGATAGGCATATGATATCAGGACAAGCTAGGTAATAATGTTAGCAATTTAGTGTTTGATAAACCCAAAGACCCCAGCTTTTGGAATAAGTACTCACTATTTGGCAAAAACTGCTGGGAAAATTGGAAACTAGTGTGGAAGAAATTAAGGCTGTACCCACACCTAACACCGCACACCAAGATAAGATCTAAATGGGTTCATGATCTAGATATAAAGAGTGATATTATAACCAAATTATAGGAACATAGGATAGTTTACCTCTCAGACCTATGGAAATGAATAAATTTATGTCCAAAGAAGATCTGAAACTCTTAATTGAACACCAGATAGATAATTTTGATTATATTAAGTTAAAAAGTTTCTGTACAAACAAAACTAATGCAGACAAGATTAGTTGGGAAGCATCAAATTGGGAAATCGTCTTTGCATTTAAGGGTTCTGATAAAGGCCTCATCTCTAAGATATATAGACAATTGTCTCATATTTATAAGAATTCAAGACATAGGGATGCCCATCAATTGGAGAGTGGCTGAATGAATTATGGTATATGAATGTTATGGAATATTATTGCTGTGTAAGAAATGACCAGCAGGACGATTTCAGAGAGGCCTGGAGGGACTTGCATGAACTGATGCTGAGTGAAACTAGCAGAACCAGGAGATCATCATACACAGCAACAACAATATTACATGATGATCAATTCTGATGGACATGGCTCTCTGCAACAAAGAATTGTCTCAAACCAGTTCCAATTGTTCACTGAAGAAAACTACATACACCCAGAGAGAGGGAAATGAAATATGGACCACAACATAACATTTTCATGATCTCTATTGACATTTGCTTGCATTGTGTTGCCTTTCTCTGATTCTTTTTTTTTTTCTTGTAGATAGGATTTTTCTTGCACAACTTCTGAAGCATTTCAACATTATTAACATGTAGTGGACTTCCTGCCATCTAGGGGAGGGGAGGGGACTGGGGGTAAAATTTGTAATGGAAAGCTTTGTAAAGATCAATGTTGGGGAACTACCCATATATATGTTATACAAATAAAAAGCTTTAATAAAAAAAAATTTTAAAAAATTTTCAAAAAAAAAAAAAAGAATTCAAGCCATTCTCCAATTGATAAATGGTCAAAGGATATGAACAGACAATTTTCAGATGATGAAATTAAAACTATTTACAATCATATGAAAAGGTGCTCTAAATCACTATTGATCAGAGAAATGCAAATTAAGACAACTCTGAGGTACCCCTACACACTTGTCAGATTGGCTAAAATTACAGGAAAAGATAACGATGAATGTTGGAGGGGATGTGGGAAGACTGGGACACTGATGCATTGTTGGTGGAGCTGTGAACGGATCCAACCATTCTGGAGAGCAATTTGGAGCTATGCTCAAAAAGTTATCAAACTGTGCATACCCTTTGACCCAGCAGTGTTTCTATTGGGCTTATATCCCAAAGAAATCATAAAAGAAGGAAAGGGCCCTACATGTGCAAGAATGTTTGTGGCAGCTCTTTTTGGAGTGGCTAGAAACTGGACACTGAATAGATGCCCTTCAATTGGAGAGTGGTTGAATAAATTATGGCATATGAATGTTATGGAATATTATTGCTCTGTAAGAAACGACCAGCAGGATGATTTCAGAGAGGCCCGGAGAGACTTGCATGAACTGATGCTGAGTGAAATGAGCAGAACCAGGAGATCATTATTCACGGCAACAACAATGCTATATGAGGATCAGTTCTAAGGGACATGACTCTCTTCAACAATGAAATGCTTCAAACCAGTTCCAATTGTTCAGTGAAGAAAGCCATATACACCCAGAGAGAGGGATGTGAAAAGTGGACCACAACATAACATTTTCGTGTTCTCTATTGAGGTTTGCTTGCATTGTATTTCCTTTATCAGATTATTCTTTCTTGTAGATACAATTTCTCCTGCACAAAAAATGATGTGTGGCAATAACTATACATATATTCGATTTCTTAAGTATTCTAACATAATTATCATATAGTGCATATCCTGCCATCTAGGGGAGGGGTGAGGAATAGGGGGGAAAATTTGTAACTGAAAGCTTTGTAAGGATTAATGTTTAGAATTACCCATACATATGTTTTGCAAATAAAAAGTATTAATAAATAAAAACAATAGAAATGTTAGCTTTGGCAGTAAGAGAAAAAAAAAGAGATTAAAGGAATTAGAGTAAGTAATGGGGAAACCAAATTATCATTCTTTGCAGAGGATATGATGGTATACTTAGAGAATCCTAGAGACTCAACTAAAAAACTACTAGTAACAATTCATAACTTTAGCAAAGTTGCAGGATACAAATTAAATCCACATAAATCAGCAGCATTTTTATATATTACCAACAAAGTTCAGCAGCAAGAGATACAAAAAGAAATTCCCTTCAAAATAGCTGTTGATAATATAAAATATTTGGGAATCTATCTACCAAGGAATAGTCAGGAACTGTATGAACTAAACTACAAAACACTTTCCACACAAATAAAGTCAGACGTAACCAGTTGGAAAAACAGCAAGTGTTCATGGGTAGGCTAATCGAATATAATAAAAATGACAATACTACTTAAATTAATCTACTTATTTAGTGCCATACCAATCAAACTCCTAAGAAATTATTTTACAGATCTAGAAAAAATAGTCACAAAGTTCATCTAGAAGAACAAAAGGTCAAGAATTTCAAAGGAAGGAGGGGGCAGAGCCAAGATGGCAGAGTGACTCTCTGTGTCTCCTCTGATCTTCTCTCAAACCAACAATAAAATAAGCCTCTGAACTGATCTTCAAGTCAACAAATTTAGAAATACTTGGATACTGCTTGCTGATACCTCTGAAGAACTTCACATCAGGTTTGTCTATCTCGGACAGAGGGATAAAGAGTGGTGTAGGCCGGAAGTGAGGGTGGGACTTAGCTCAGCTCATTGTGGCAAAAACTCCAAACTCCAAACTCCAAACACCTGGAGTTTATCTGAGGCACTCAGGAAACTCTGCCCTGATTGGGGGCAGGTGTTCTGGCAGACTTGCCTTGTTTAAGGAGTAATTCAGACTTAGTCCTAGCCCCCACTTGCCCAGCACCTTAAATTAATTCGCCAAATTGCCCCAGGGCAAGGAGCTTTAGCCGAGGTTTTTGGAAACATTAAAGAGATATACACGCTGTTTAAAAAAAAATGAAGAAGCAAAACAGAGGTCTCACCATAGACAGTTTTTATTGAGACAGAGAAGGGCTGACCCCAGATTCTGAGGTTCCTTTAGACAAAACTTCAGAGGTTGTTATTAAGGACCATCACTGGTCCCCTTTTCAAAAGGCCTTTCTGGAAGATTGCATACAGAATCTCAAAAGAGAGTTGGAGGATAAATGGGAAAATAAACTGAAATCAGTGCAAGAAGGATATGATGCCCTGCAAAAGAGATATGAAAAAGACACCAATTTATTGAAAAATAAAATTAGTGAAGTGGAAAAAGAGTGCAATGAACAAATTGGCCAGTTAGAAAAGGAGCTTAAAAAGGTAACTGAAGAAAACAACACTTTAAAAATAAGAATTGAAAAAATGCAAGTGAATGACTCAATAAGACTTCAAGAATCAGTCAAACAAAAAAAATGAAAAATTAGAAGAAAAAATGAAATATCTCCTAGGAAAAACAACTGACTTGGAAAATAGATCTAGGAGAGACAATTTAAGAATTATTGGACTTCCTGAAAGTCATGATGAAAAAAAGAATCTAAACACTATCTTCCAGGAAATCATGAAAGAAAACTGCCCTGAGATTGTAGAATCAGAAGGCAAAATCACTATTGAAAGAATTCACCGATCACCTCCTGAAAGAGACCCCAAAATTAATACCCCAAGGAATATCGTGGCTAAATTTCAGGACTATCGCACCAAGGAAAAGATTCTGCTTGCAGCTAGAAAGAAACAATTCAAATACCTAGGATCAATAATTAGAATCACACACGATCTGTCAGCCTC
>JAJPUD010033922.1:0-11107 GCA_023553655.1 Myrmecobius fasciatus
TGTTCTAATTTGTTTATAATATCATTCTTTATGCCTAGATCATGAATCCATTTTGACCTTATCTTGGTATATGGTGTTAGGTGTGGGTCAATGCCTAATTTCTTCCATGCTAGTTTCCAATTATCCCAGCAGTTTTTGTCAAATAGTGAGTTTTTATCCCAAGAACTGGGGTCTTTGGGTTTATCAATTAATATTATTTTTTTAAAAATCACTTTGTATTAAGTTCCATGGTGGAAATTGGGAGGAGGGCCTAGAAAACTGAAGATGGGAGAAAACTGACTATATAGCTATATCGAGCCAACAACTACAGAAAGTAACAGGTACAACCAAGAAAGAGCTATGGGAGCAGAGAGAGGAGATAGCTCACAGGAGAAAAGACTCATGGAGAAAACCAGTAATAAAACCCATGTCCAGATTAGAAGGAAAGCAATAAACTGGGAAAATATTTTTACATTCAAAGGTTCAGATAAAGTCCTGATTTCTAAAATATATAGAGAATTGACTCAAATATATAAGAATTCAAGCCATTCTCCAATTGATAAATGGTCAAAGGATATGAACAGACAATTTTCAGATGAAGAAATTGAAACTATTTCTAGTCACATGAAAAGTTGCTCCAAATTACTATTGATCAGAGAAATGCAAATTAAGACAACTCTGAGGTACCACTACACACCTGTCAGATTGGCTAAGATGACAGGAAAAGATGATGACGAATGTTGGAGGGGATGTGGGAAAGCTGGGACACTGATACATTGTTGGTGGAACTGTGAATGGATCCAACCATTCTGGAGAGCAATCTGGAACTATGCTTAAAAAGTTATCAAACTGTGCATACCCTTTGACCCAGCAGTGTTTCTATTGGGCTTATATCCCAAAGAGATGTTAAAGGAGGGAAAGGGACCTCCATGTGCAAGAATGTTTGTGGCAGCCCTTTTTGTAGTGGCTAGAAACTGGAAACTGAATGGATGCCCATCAATTGGAGAATGGCTGAATAAATTATGATATATGAATGACATGGAATATTATTGTTTGGTGAGAAACGACCAGCAGGACGATTTTAGAGAGCCCTGGAGAAACTTACATGAACTGATGCTGAGTGAAATCAACAGAACCAGGAGATCATTATACATGGCAACAACAAGACTATATGATGATCAATTCTGATGGACATGGTTCTCTTCAACAATGATGTGATTCAAACCAGTTCCTATTGTTCAGCGATGAAGATAGTCATATACATCCAGAGAGAGGCCTGAGGGAACTGAGTGTGGACCACAACATAGCATTTTAATGCTTTCTGTGAATATTTCCATGCATTTTGTTTTCCTTCTTAGGTTGTTTTTTTTTTCTCTCTTTCTAGATCTGATGTTTCTTGTGCAGTAAGATAACTGTATAGATATGTATACATATATTGGATTTGTCATATAATTTAACATATTTAGCATGTATTAGATTACCTGTCATCTAGGGGTGGGGGGTGGGGGGAAGGAGGGGAAAAGCTTGGAACAAAAAAAAAAGTTTTGCAAAGGTCAATGTAGAAAAATTACTCATATGTTTTGTAAATAAAAAGCTTTTAATAAAAAAATACTTTAAAAAAAATAAAACCCATGTCCACAAATATCTATGCACATAATAAGTATGTAATAAAGTAAGCTGCCTAGAGAACCTAATGAAAGGAGGTAAGTGTAACTTCACAGCCATCATGAAAACTTGAATGGATGAAACTTTTTTTTCTGAGGCAATTGGGGTCAAGTAACTTGCCCAGGGTCACACAGCTAGGAAGTGTTAAGTGTCCTAGATCACATTTGAAGTCAGGTCTTCCTGACTTCAGGGCTGGTGCTCCATCCACTGTGCCATCTAGCTGCCCCTATGGATGAAACTCTTAATGAGGGAAGAACATACCTCAATCTGGAAATAATTAAAAGGGCATGTGGAAAGTGGAGCATGGCTATGGCCATGATCACAGACTGTACTTTGGTAGAAAGTAGGAGGGATTGTGGTTGAAAGAGAGTTGCTGCTAAAAAAGCCTTTGTCTGAGGAGGCTGCTCCAGATCCCCGGGAGAAAAAAGTCTTTCCCTGCCCCTTCCAGGTCATCGCCATGATTCCCTGCCAAGAGGTCACACATGCACCCTCAAATACACTTCCTATTCTCTGCCCTGCCTCGGGCAGAGCCTGTGCTAGCACAATGGCAATGGAAGCAAAAAGCATGAAACATCCTGGTGTTCTGGGGACTGAAGTCAGTAAGTGGGGGAGAAGGGTGGGTGGAAATGGTTTGTGGAAGTGGGCAAACAGGCCCAGAGCACAGTAGTCACTCACCCAAGATTACATAAGAAATATAGCCCAACAACTCACTTCAGAAATAGACTGGGGGAAGCTAAAATCACACAGGGTTTAATCGGTGAGATAGAATAAAAGCCAGAAGGTGAGTGAGAAATTAGAGTCTAGGCTCCCTCTCTCGATTCACGGGGAAATACAAGCATTGCTGCTTTTCTCTGCGCAAATCAGATCATCTGAGTGCCAGTTCTTAGAATTCTCTGCCACTGCAGAGAATTTGTCCTTTCTGTCTCACAGGGTTGTTTCCACTCTCAGTAGAGATGATGTATGTCCATCCTAACTGTTTTGCACATGGAGAAACTGAGTTCCACATGAACAGTGACTTCCTGAAAATCACCACTGCTTAGTAGCTTTTTGAGGTTTTTTTGAGCTACTTGAGGATTGTGGTGCGGGAAACTTTCTCTTCTATAGTAAATAGTATCTGCACTTTCATTATCTTCACTTTCTGGAGTCCCTAGTTTTCTTCAAAGGTAGGGTTAAGCTGCCATCTTCAATATCAATCAATAAACCTTTGTTTAGTATGTGCCAGGCACCTTGCAAAGACAAAAGAAACCGAAACTGCCCTCAGCTGTCAGTACTTTCCCCTAAAAATTTATCTTATATCTTTTCCATGTACATCTTGTATATATTTATTTTTTTTATTTATTTTTTTTTTGTTTTTTGCTGAGGCAATTGGGGTTAAGTGACTTGCCCAGGGTCACACAGCTGTTACATGTCTGAGACCAGATTTGAACTCAGGTCCTCCTGACTTCAGGGCTGGTGCTCTATCCACTGCGCCACCTAGCTGCCCCTCATCTTGTATATATTTAGATGTGTATATGTTGTCTCCCTCTGCAGAGTATCAACTTCAGGTTAGAAGGGAATAAATGTAGCTAAGAGGCAGATTACCCAAAGTAGAACAGGTGGTAAGAGAGCAGTTAGCATCCTTTAATACTTGGTTTTAATGGCTATCATTACTTTAAAAAGATACATAATTCAAAAAAAGTATGTTATTGGCTACATTTACTAAATCATGATATTCAATTTTTAATCCTATCTACCAATTATGCCAAAATATTTGTTGAAATTCAGCTAATGAATCCCTATCTTCCCTGATGTCAGTTGTTCTTACAAACTAATAAGAGAGTATTAAAATTTTCTATTTTTAACAAAAAGATTCAAAATCCCCTGAAACTCATGATTAGGGAGATATTTACATAGGTTAGAAAATTTGATTTGCAAGTTTATTAAATCTGCAAGCATGAGAATTTTCAAAGTGACATCATTTTCAGCAAAAAAACTATTTTGCATCACTCATTATTATAGCTTCACAATATTGTTAACTGATACCTCAAGGCACAATTTATACATTAGGGTTCGATATTAAATAAAATGGATATAAATTCACATTTAAAATACTCTTGATAAATTTGAATTTGGGGCCAATTTTTATATATGAATAGATATCATTTTTAACTTTGTAATGTAACTGATGAAAAATAAGAGTAGAAGGATGAAAAATAGCATGTAAAAAGATCAAATGTGTCCTTTATGTTGTTCATTTGAATTGACAATATTTGAATTATTTTCAACCCACAGTTTCTTTGTAGGGATCTTTTAAAGTCACATTCATTTTGTAAAGGTTACTTTTGTTGAAATTTCACGATTTAATCCATAAACCAGGCAGTCAATAAGGCCTTATATGACAAGCACTGTATTAAGCACTGGAGATATAAAAAGAAGTAAACAGTCCCTGTTCTCAAGGAGCTCAAAATCTAAATCCACATAACTAAGCACATATCAATTGAAAGTATGCTGACGAGTGAGGGTGCTCTATATACTCTATAAACTCTATAATCTGGAATTCCCATTCTTCCCTCAAGATACCCTACATAGCATTTATAACACAACTGTCTGATATATGGCACGAGTACTCCAATGTCAATTTGATATTGAATGTTAGTAAAGTTTAATTTATTTTTACATAAATAGTCAAATAGCATTTATTAAGCAGGTCATATCTATAAAATGTATAAAGCAATTGGCATAGGGGAGGCTAAAGGGGGGGGACAGAGCAGTGAAGAGGTGGACATTAGCTTCAGGAAGGAATTAGGTAAAGGCTTCATCTACAGGATAGAGCTTAGGTTATTTTGAGAAGCCTAGAGATTCTAAAAGAGAAAAGGAAAAAGTACAAAATGAATGATAGTACAAAAAGCATAAATACAGAAGATGAAGTGTCCTTTGTGGAACAATAAGAAAGCCAGTAAACAGAGTATAGAATATGTCAAAGGGAATGATATATAGACTGAAAAATGTAGGTTGGGATCAGGTTTCAAAGGATTTCAAATGCCAAACAAAATAACACCCAATTCTAAAAGTAATATGGAGCCACTACAGGAAAGGAGTAACCCACTCAAATTAACCATAGAAAGACCAAACATTCTCTTGAAATTACATGGATATCAATGGAGTATCTGGGCATGCCATCATTAATCGCTCTCTGCCATATAATTAGCCTATCTCCTTTTTCATAGATTTCCTTGATGACTTTTGCATTACTTCATAATCTTATTTGTAACATGTTACATTTTGCTCATACCCATCATGTACTTCTCCATTGTTATTTGAATGTGTCAGAACTTCAGTTCTTTGGACACTGTAGTGTTCAATAATTTGCAATCACACAATGTCACTAAAATAATGGTATAGGCTATTGTGTTGAGAAAAAACTTAAAAAACACATTTAAATTTGCTAAAATTCAGACCAATAAAATTTAGTCTGCTCTTTTTCAATTCTAGGGACACTACTCATTGTCCATTTGATATTTCTCTGTGTGTGTGTGTGTGTGTGTGTGTGTGTGTGTGTGTGCTATAGACAAACTCAGTAGAGATTGACTATTCAACTGGACAATAAGCATTCTTCATCCATTTGATTTTCTCTGTTTGGACAGTTAAGCAAAACTGTTTTGAATGACTATGGATCTTAATGAGTAGGATTTGCAGTGTTTCAAGCCTTGATGTAATTAGCACTAGGCCATTTACAAATAGAAGCAACTGGAAAATTTTACCATCTATAGGAGTAACTGTTCAATATGGACTTTTTGCTATATCTCCTGGGTTACAGTGGTGAATACCTTTGCTGAGCATACATTTATTTTATGCCATTCTTAATATTCACGATCAGAGAGCTGTCAAACAAGGTTCTCTATGAAGTTATGTCTTTCAGCAAAATCTGTCATCATTTTGAAATGTCTAAGAGACACCTTGTTGGAGGAGAGCCTTTGAGGCTATGCTTTGTCATACAAAATCAAATGCTTAAAAATAACTCTACAAAGACTGAGCACAGGGGCAGAGCCAAGATGGCGAAGTGAAGACACGACTCTCTGTGACCTCTAATCTCTCAAAGCAATAGCAGATTAGCTCTCTGAACTGGTTCTGAATGAAAGCACCCCCAAATATTTGGACTACAACACATTCCTAGAAGAAGCTACCATAGAAGAGCTCCAGAGCTGGTCTCTTTCAGTCAGGAAGGGGGTCAGGCAGTTTGCCTACCTCTGGCACAGCTCCGAGAAACAGGGCAGGAAGCTGGCTGGACTTAGAATGGCAAGTTCTAAGCACCTGGAAAGTCTATTTGAGGCTCTTGGGACACTCTGCCCTTGATTGCAGGCAGGTGCTTTGGCAGATATGCCTTTTGAAAAGGTAGATTGCAACCCACTGCGAACGCCAGACTTAGCCCAGACGGCCCAGCACAGTAAGTCAATCAGCCAAATTGCCCCAGGGCAAATTAAAACAGCTGCTGCTGCTCTGCTTTAAACAGACCTCAAGCTTTAAAAAAAAAATGAATAAAAAATAGAAAAGAATTCTTACCACAGACAGCTTTTATGGAGACAAAAAAGGGCAGACCTCAGATCCTGAGGTTCTTAAAGGTAAAGCAATACCAGAATAAGCCACACAGGGAGACATGACCCGGTCTCCATTTCACAAGGCTTTCCTGGAAGACTGCATAAAGAATTTCAGAAGAGACTTAGAAGAAAAATGGAGAAATGAATTGAGATCATTGCAAGAAGGATATAATGCCCTACAAAACAGATATGAAAAAGACACCAATTCACTGAAAAACAAAATTGGTGAAATGGAAAAAGACTGCAATGAAAAAAAAATTCAATTGTCCCATTACAAAAGGAGGTAAAAAAGGTACTGAAGAAAATAATACATTAAAAATTAGAATGGAATAAATGGAAGTGAATGACTCAAGACTTCAAGAATCAAACAAAAACCAAAAAAAATGAAAAAATAGAAGAAAATATGAAATATCTCCTAGGAAAAACAACTGACCTGGAAAATAGATCTAGGAGAGACAATCTAAGAATTATTGGAATTCCTGAAAGCCATGATGAAAAAAAAAAGAAACTAGACACTATCTTCTAGGAAATCATGAAAGAAAACTGCCCTGATGTTTTAGAATCAGAAGGCAAAATCACCATCGAAAGAATTCACCAATCACCTCCTGAAAGAGACCCCAAAATTAAAACCCCAAGCAATATCATGGCCAAATTTCAGGACTATTGCACCAAGGAAAAGATATTGCAAGCATCTATAAAGAAACAATTCAAATACCAAGGAACTGAAATTAGAATCACACAAGATCTGTCAGCTTCCACATTAAAGGATCGAAGGGCCTGGAATCAGATATTCTGAAAGGCACAGGAACTTGGATTGCAGCCAAGAATAAGATATCCAGCTAGAATGAGCATTATCTTCCAAGGAAGAAGATGGACATTTAAAGATACAGGTGAACTTCACCTATTTCTAATGAAAAGACCAGATCTGAACCAAAAATTTGACCTCCAAATACAGAACTCAAGAGAAGCATGAAAAGGTAAAAAGGAAAGAATTCTTGAGAACTATATTTCTACTACAGGTATACTTAAAGAATGGGGGTATAATTTTATTTTACTTTGATAATATGAAAAAGAAACTAGAGGTGGAAGGGCTATCATACTGGGGAAAAGAGGGAAAAGGATATAAAATAAGGTTTAAAAAAGGAGATAAAAATAAGGTAAAATCTCATGAAGAGGCAAAGAAAACTTAATATAACTGAGGGAAAGAAGGGAGGGGGATGAGCACTGTGTGAATCTTACTCTCATCAGATTGGGCTATAAAAGAATGTATCTAAAAGAATATCTAAAAGAAAACACATTTGGTTTCACAGAGAAATTTGTCCCTCCTTTTAGGGAAGTGGGAGGGAAAGGAGGAAAAAGAAAGGGATAGACTAATGGAAGAGAAAATAGAATTAGGGGAAAGGTGTAAAAAAGGAGGAGAGGCTCTAAAGGGGGGAGGACTGTTTGAGGGAGGTGGTCATCAAAAGCAAAATACTGGGGAGGAGGGAAGAGAGAAAGGGGAAAGGAAAGAGTAAAACATAACTTTGGGTAAATAAGATGGCAGGAAATACAGAATTAGTTATTTTAACTGTGAATGTGAATGAGATGAACTCTTCCCATAAAACAGAAGCAGATAGCAGACTAGATTAAAAGCCAGAATCAAACAATATGTTGTTTACAAGAAACATCTAAAGCATAGAGATACATACAGAGTGAAGGTAAAGGGCTGGAGCAGAATCTATTATGCTTCAGGTGAACAACAAAAAGCAGAGGTAACAATCCTGATCTCAGATCAAGTAAAAGCAAAGATAGATCTAATTAAAAGAGATAAGGAAGGAAATTATATTTTACTAAAGGGTACCATAGATAATGAAGCGGTATCAATACTAAACATATATGCACCAAGTGGTATAGCATCCAGATTCCTAGAGGAGAAATTAAGAGAGAAGCAAGAAGAAATAGCAAAACTATACTAGTGGGGGGATCTCAACCTTGCTCTCTCAGAATTAGATAAATCAAACTACAAAATAAATAAGAAAGAAGTTAGGGAGGTAAACAAAATGTTAGAAAAGTTAGGTATGATAGATCTTTGGAGAAAATTGAATGGAGACAGAAGGGAGTTTACTTTTTTCTCTGTGGTTCAGGGAACTTATACAAAAATTGACCATATGTTAGGGCATAAAAACCTCAAAATCACATGCAGAAAGGCAGAAATAGTAAATGCATCTTTTTCAGATAATGATTCAATAAAAATCACATGCAATATAAGGCCAAGAGAAAATAAACCAAAAGTTAATTGGAAATTAAATAATCTAATCCTAAAGAATGAATGGGTGAAAGAACAAATCATAGACACAATAATTTCATCCAGGAGAATGTCAATAATGAGACAACATACAAAATTTGTGGGATACAGCCAAAGTGGTTATAAGGAGTAATTTTATATTTCTAGATGCTTATTTGCATAAAATAGAGAAAGAAAAGATCAACAAATTGGGCTTATTATTAAAAAAACTAGAAAAAGAACAAATTAAAAACCCTCAATTAAATACCAAATTGGAAATTCTAAAAATAAAAAGGGAAATTAATAAAATTGAAAATAAGAAAACTATTGAATTAATAAATAAAACTAAGAGTTGGTTTTATTAAATAAAAAACGCAACAAAATAAATAAGCCTCTAGTTAATTTGACTAGAAAAAGGAAAAAGGAAAAGTCAAATTGTTAGTCTCAAAAATGAGAAGGGAGAACTTTCCTCCAAGGAAGAGGAAATTAGAGCAATAATTAGGAGTTACTTTGCCCAACTTTATGCCAACAAATTTGATGATCTAAATGAAATGGAGGAATATCTACAAAAATATAGACTGCCCAGGTTAACAGAAGAGGAAATAAATTATTTAAATAGCCCCATTTTAGAAAAAGAAATAGAACAAGCTATTAATCAACTCCCTAAGAAAAAATCTCCAGGGCCAGATGGATTTACATGTGAATTCTACCAAACATTCAAAGAACAATTAATTCCAAAACTATATAAACTATTTGAAAAAATAAGGAAAGAAGGTGAACTACCAAATTCCTTTTATGACACAGCTATGGTGCTGATAGCTAAACTAGGTAGGATGGAAACAGAGAAAGAAAACTATACATCAATTTCCCTAATGAATATCGATGCAAAAATCTTAAATAAGATATTAACAATAAGATTACAGAAAGTCATCCCCAGGATAATACACTAGGACCAGGTAAGATTTATACCAGGAATGCAGGGCTGGTTCAATATTAGAAAAACTATCAGCATAATCAATTATATTAATAACCAAACTAACAAAAATCATATGGTTATCTCAATAGATGCAGAAAAAGCACTTGATAAAATCCAACACCCATTCCTATTAAAAACACCAGAGAGTATTGGAATAAATGGACTTTTCCTTAAAATGATCAATAGCATCTACTTAAAACCATCAACAAGCATCATATGTAATGGGGACAAATTAGAACCATTCCCAATAAGATCAGGAGTGAAACAAGGCTGCCCACTGTCACCATTACTATTTAATATTGTATTAGAAATGTTAGCTTTGGCAGTAAGAGAAGAAAAAGAGATTAAAGGAATTAGAGTAGGTAATGAGGAAACCAAATTATCACTCTTTGCAGATGACATGATGGTATATATACTTACAGAACCCTAGAGACTCAACTAAAAAACTACTAAAAACAATTCACAACTTTAGCAAAGTTGCAGGATACAAAATAAATCCACATAAATCATCAGCATTTTTATATATTACCAACAAAGTTCAGCAGCAAGAGATACAAAAAAAGTCCATTCAAAATAACTGTCGATAGTATAAAATATTTGGGAATCTATCTGCCAAGGAACAGTCAGGAAGTATATGAATTAAACTACAAAACACTTTCCACACAAATAAAGTCAGACCTATTCAGTTGGAAAAACATCAAGTGCTCATGAGTAGACAGAGCAAATATAATAAAAATGACCATACTACCCAAACTAATCTACTTATTTAGTGCCATACCAATCAAACTCCCAAGAAATTATTTTACAGATCTAGAAAAAATCAGTATCAAAGTTCGTTTGGAAGAACAAAAGGTCAAGAATTTCAAGGGAATTAATGAAATAAAAAGGCTGATGAAGGTGGCCTTGCTGTACCAGATCTAAAACTATATTATAAAGCAACGGTCATCAAAACCATTTGGTACTGTCTAAGAAATAGAGGAGTCGATCAGTGGCATAGGATAGAATGACAGGACAAACTAGGCAATAACTATAGCAATTTAGTCTTTGATAAACCCAAAGACCCTAGCTCTTGGGATAAGTACTCACTATTCGACAAAAACTGCTGGGAAAATTGGAAACTAGTATGGAAGAAATTAGGGCTTGACCCACACATAACACCACATACCAAGATAAGATCTAAATGGGTTCATGATTTAGATATAAAGAGTGATATTATAAGCAAATTAGAGGAACATAGGATAGTTTACCTCTCAGACCTGTGGAGAAGGAATTTGTGTCCAAAGAAGAAATGGAACTCTTTTTTTTTATTAAAGCTTTTTATTTGCATAACATATGTATAGGTAGTTCCTCAGCATTGATCTTTACAAAGCTTTCCGTTAAAAATTTTACCCCCATTTCCCACCCTACCCCTAGATGGCAGGAAGTCCATTACATGTTGATAATGATAAAATACTTGACAAGTTGTTGTACAAGAAAAATCCTATCTACAAGAAAAAAAAATCAGAGAAAGGAAACACACTGTAAGCAAACATCAATAAAGAGCATGAAAATGTTATGTTGTAGTCCACATTTCATATCCCTCTCTCTGGATGTATATGGCTTTCTTCACTGAACAATTGGAACTGATTTGAGACAAGAAATGGAACTCTT
>JAJPUD010033923.1:0-11107 GCA_023553655.1 Myrmecobius fasciatus
GTGGCTGGCTCAGCTCACAACTCCACCGACGATGCATTAGTGTCCCACTTTCCCCCCATATTCTCCAACATTTGTCATTTTCCTTAGTCATTTTAGCCAAGCTGATGGGTGTTAGCTCAGAGCCGTTTGAATTTGCATTTCTCTAACCATTAGTGACTAGGGCATTTCTTCACGTGACTGGAGATAGCTTTGATTTCTAAGTCTGAAAAACTGCCTGTTCACATCCTTTGACCATTGATCGATTCCTCTCCTTCCTCTTCTGCCTCACGGCACAGAATAACCTCAGAGGCCATGTGGGGGCAGGGCAAACTCTTCCTGTCCAGAGAAAGGGTGAGCCCAGGGAAGGAACCCTGGCTCTGGGGTCCAAAGACCTATGTTCAAATCCTGCCTCTTTTGCTTCCTGCCCAGGTGATCTTGGGCAAGGCTCTGGCCACAGCCTAGGTGACGTGCAGGTCTCATGTCCAAGGGCTGAGCTGGTAAGACTTGGTGCCAGGCTGCCTGCAGGGCAGAGGGCTTTGAAGACTGCTGGAGTTCCTGTGGGTAGAGGGGGAGAGTGCCTGGGTCTGCAGGATGTAAGGTCCTTGGCATTCTCTTGTTCTCTCTTATTTCCCCACATCTGTTCAAAAAAGGCACTTGCTGGTTGGCCAAGAAGCCCTGTTGGGGGAGTTAGGGTAGGATGTCCTATCCGCCGGCCTGGCCCAAGAAGTGGGGTTGCTCTCCTAGGAAGCCTGCTGCCCATGCCCAAGTGGCACCCCCTCCCCCAGGGTCAGGCTGTTTCACTCTAGCACCCACGTGGAAGGTCCCCAAGAACTTTTTCCTGTAGGTTTATCCACGACTGGGTGTACAGCGGTGTGTTCCGTGACGTCTATGGCGAGTTCATGATCCAAGTAAATGAGGAATATCTCAGCTGCCGAGGTGTGTGAGCTAGCTTCTGGATGTGTGGGGGAGAGGGGGGCTATGGGGCTGCCCTGCATCCCGAAGCTAGATTGGGGTTTGTGTGCACGGGGTGACAGTTATCCCTCAGGTGCTGAGGGAGCACAGGGCGAGCATGGGGAGGGATGGGCGAGGGCACACAGTGGGACAGCTGGCGGTGTTCATGCTTTGGTTAGGGCAGTACCCAGAAGGGCATAGTCCTAATCTCTGCGTGCTCTGACAATGTCCAGAAGGTCTGGGTGCCACCCTTTATTTAGGAGGGCTCTTGACAGGCTGCGGAGCGTCCTTGGAGGGAGCTCTGAAGACGAAGGGTTTAGAGACCAAGCTGTCATAGGAGGCCCGGCCAGAGGCGTCAGGTTGTTAGATTTGGAGAGATGTCCCAAGGAAGAGGGCATGATCAAAGGAAAGCTTCCTAATGCACCTGAGTGGGCTGCCCTTGCAGATAGGAGGCTCCCCATTATTAATAGCTTGGAGTAGAGGCCACCCACTGTGAGGGGCAGGCGTTCTGGAGGGAGGCCTGTCCGGGAAGATGTGGACAAAAGCAATGACCCTGACCCCCCAAGTTCTCCAGTTCTTTGATCTTGCTCATGTACGGCCCCTGTAACGGGCGGGTGCCTCTGTCAGTGGGTTCTTCCCGGGATGCCCGTGGGTCATGCTGTTGTTGCCCAGTCCCTGTGTCTGACTGTACCCATCTCGTAGATAAGTTTTACTGGACACACGGATACGTGCTCATTTCCAAGGAGGTGGAGGACTGTGTCCCTGTGTTCCTGAAGCACGTCGCCAATGACGTCTACGTCTGCGGCAAGACCATCAATCTGCTGAAGCTGTGCTGTCCCCAGGTGAGTAGCTGGGGGGCAGCAGGATTCTCCGCAAGGCCCTAGCCAGGGGTCTGCTTCTGCCCAGAGATGTCCACCCCAGAGGTACTGGGGCTCTCTGGAGGCCACCTGCCCTGCCTTGAGGGCATGGCTCAGGACCCTGGGCACCACTGTCGCTGGATGCCGGGGGATCTGGCCTGGCCACCCAGTGGCTTCCTCTTGCTTGTAGTGCTTCCATTTCTGGGCTTTGACTTAAGTAGATGAAGTGAACTGGAAGGGCCCAGAAAAAGTTACCACAGGGAGGATGAGTGAGAGAAGGGTTAAAGAATGATTATTTAGCCAGAAAAGACGGAGGCAAAGATCAGGAAACGGCCTTCAGAAGGAGCTGCTGATTACAGACAGACAGAGGCAATTATCCCGGATTGGCGCGAGACAGGTGGGGCACATGGTACCGCAGGATGCTCAGATGCAGACAGGTCCCTATGGGCCGGTGATGAGACAGGGGCAACCAGGCCAGGTGGGCCTCGTGGCCTCCCAGAGACCCTCCTGGCCCAGCCTTAAATTCCCTCACACCCCAGGAAAGGTCCTCTCCTGTGTGGAGTGGTGTTCCCCCTTCCTGGCCCGGCTGTGCTTCCCCTGGCAGTGCCCTGGGCTTGCTCCTGAGCAGCGGCGGGTTTGAGTGAGCCGGCCCTGTGTGGCAGCAGGGATGGTGCAGGTTATGGTCCTCTCTCCCCATGCAGCATTATATCTGTTGGTCTGACATCCCCGTGCCCCGGATCTCGGTCATCTTCTCCTTGGAGGAGCTGAAGGAGATCGAGAAGGACTGTGCCGTGTATGTGGGCCGCATGGAGAGGCTGGCCCGCCATAGTGCCGTGAGCAAGGAGGAGAAGGTGAGCCGGGGCTCTGGGTTTCTGCCCTCAGAGCGTAGGAAGGAGCCTGGTCCCCCTCCTCCAGGAATTGTGACCCCTGGCCAAGGGGCCCACTCTCCATCCTTGTCTGCAGGGGACCAATAGCAGGCCCAGGTGACTCCAGTGTGTGCTGGGCCCTCTCGGAGGGAAAGAGGTCTTGTCCCAAGCCTTTGTCCACGGAGTAGGGGGGAATAGGGAATCCCTGTGGCCTCCCCTTTGAGAAGCTTGCCTTCAGAGACTACCATGGATCAAGGAACGAGGCATTGGGCTGACTCATAAGCCCTGGCTTCAGGTCCTGCCTTTACTTCCCTGTTATGTGGTCTTGGCTTACTTAATTGCTCCAAGCCTCAGGTTCTCCATCTACAAACTGGGTTTGAAAAAGCCTGGCTCTCACTTTCCAGAGACATGGAAGGGGTGTCTCGGGCTTAGGACTATGCCCCTGAAGGGCCTGGGTGGAGAATGCCCCCACTGGTGGGAGAGTGGAGGGCAGCACCTTCTTGGCTGGGCCTGGCACTTTGTGGGCAGGGTAGTGGCCAGGGAAGGGGGCACATGGAAGGTTCTGTACTTAGCTCAATGGCCCAGGGGCCATATCGCCCTCCAAATGCTGAGCAGCTGGGACAGGGGCTCAGAAGGGCCCCCTGGGCTTCTTTAGTGCCTTCCTAAACCACAGGCCTGAGATCCAGGGACCATATATGGCACTGACCCAAGATTTGAGGAACCGCTGTGGCTCGTATCTCTTGGGGGATGCTGTGGGCCTGTGGCCATGTAGTTGCCTATCTGTGAAATGGGACTGCTGGCAAACTTTCTCCCTAGGATTGCTTGTAGGTGTGAAAGAAAACTGAATTTTAAAATGAGCATAAAGTATTTACAGGCCAGAGACACTCCACCAAGTCTTGTGAATTCACATCGGTTATTTGAGTAGTGCTTGATTGCTAATGTTCAGAACTGGCAAACTGTCCCTCATTTGGGAAGGGTTAAAAGAGTGGGAACGGATGAACCCGGAAAAACAGGGTTGTAGGTGATTAATGTGGCAAGGGAGCGGTCGTCAGGAAGTGGAGACTGTGAGGGGCTCAGAAGCCTTTTTGGAAAGGATGCTCAGCCATTCCTGGGTACGCAAAAGAACTTTGTAAAATGACAGCTGAGTCCAGATGTGTACAGATGGTGGTGGGGGATGATGGGTGCAGGTGGAGTCTGGAGCTGCCAAGGGACTGACAGGCAGGTGGTCCTGCCTGGTGAGGGCAACTGGGGCAGAGGCTTCCTGGGGGAAGGGGGATTTGAGCTGGCTTTATGTGGGAGGGAGATGTTGGGGCCAACAACCAGGTGAGGTTGTGAGGTTGTGTGGTGAGGGCCAAAAGAGCCATCTGTGGGACTGAGCCTGCAACGGATCAGAAAGGGCTGCCTGAGGACCTCGAAGGTATCAACTACTCACCTTGTTTCCTGTCTTTCAGAAATTGCGGATGGAGATGGCCAAACAAGAATTAATTGTGCATGCCCGGGACACAGCCTCCCGGGTGCTGAAGGCCTTGAATGGTATGCTCTGCTTTCCTGCTCCCCTTTACCATTTGTGCACCAGGAAGGATCCTGGATCTTATGAAAAGTTCAGATCTCTCAGGAGCTTCCTTTTCTGAACAGATCGACACGTGTCTGAAAGGATGGCCTTGGATGCCAAGAAACGAGAGCAGTTCCAGAAACTGAAAGAGCAGTTTCTGAAGGATCAGGAGGTGGGTCCTCTGTCTTAGTGAGTGTGTTTGGGGTGCAAACTGCAGGCTCTGTCTTGGGTCACTCAGTGCCAACATGTATTGCTGTAGCGTCGCATGGCAGCCAAGCAGGAAGAGATTGATGATGACTTCAGCTATGCCCGTGAGCTGCGCGCGAGAGAGAGGAGACTGAAAGCGCTGGAGGAGGAACTGGAGCGTAAGGCAAGGTACGTCCTCAAACAGCTCGGGCCTGTTAGCAGTAGAGCCTTTCAGGCCATGAGCCTCCCTGGGCCTGCCTGGCCCCATCCTCTGTTTCCCCAAAAGTTTCATGTCAGTTTTAATTTTTTATCTTTTTAAAAAACAAGCTTATAAAAACATTTTTAGTTCCAAATTCTCTCCCTTCTTCCAGCCCCTCTCCCACCCATTGAGAAAGCAAACAGTATGATATTTAGCCATATTGCCAAAAACCAAGCAAAAAACCCAAACCTAAACAAGAAATATAAATTAAGCATTCAGAAATCATCTGGAGGTGGAGAACTTTTTGTATCATGAGTCCTTTGGAATTGTCTCATATCGTTATCTTGATTGGAGTAGCCATTTCTTTAATAACTGATCACTGTACAGTGTTGCTGTTATTGTATACAATGTTTTCCTGGTTCTGTTCACTTTGCTTTGCATTAGTTCATGTAAGTCTTTCCAGGTTTTTCTGAGTTGTTTTAATATGTATTTCTCTCTTTTTTTTCTCTCTTTTTTTTAAGCTTTTTATTTTCAAAACATATGCACGAGTAATTTTTCAACACTGACCCTTGCATAGCCTTGTGTTTCAGGTTTTCCCCTCCTTCCTCCTACCCCCCCCCCCCACACTTCCCTAGCAATCCAATATTGTATTTCTCTAGTAGTTTATTTCATATGATTTTTGCTAGTTTTACTTTCTCTTCTAAAAACTGCCTTTTTCTCTCCTTTGACCATTTATCAATTTGGGGATGGCTCTTCTTTTTATGAATTTCATTCTGTTCCTTCAAATATATTTGATAAATGAGGCCTTTTTTCAGAGAAACTTATTGTAAAATTTTATCCCAGTTCTCTGCTTTCCTTTTAATTTTGACTGCATTTGTTTTATTTGTGCACAAATCTTTTTAATTTCATGGGATCAAAATTACCCATTTTATTTCCTTCTTTCTCTTTTTTTTGCTCATAAACACTTTTCTTATCCACAGACCCACTAGGTAAAATTTTTTTTAACCTAATTTTCATTTGATATCACTCTTTATGTCTATCTCATATCTTTTTAGACCTTATCTTGGTATATGGTGTGAGATAAAGTCTATATCTAGTTTCTGCCAAACGCCTTTTAGTTTTCCCAGCAATTTTTGTCAAATGGAAAGTTCTTGTCCAAAAGCTTGAATCTTTCTTTGGGTTATCAAACCCTAGATTACTGTGGTCATTTGCTGTTATGTATTGTATACCCAATCTATTCCAGTGATCCAGCATTCTGTTTCTTAGTTTCGTAGTAAAACCAGATTGTCCTATGATTATTACTTTGTAATATTATTTGAAGAGTGATATTGTTAGGCCACCTTCTTTCACATTTCCCTTGATTATCCTTGCCCTTTTGTTCTTCCAGATGAATTGTGGTGTTATTTTTTTTTCCTAGTGCCTTTAAATAATTCTTTGGTAGTTTGATTAGAATGGCACTGAATACATAAATCGACTTAACTAGAATTGTCATATTGGCTCAGCCTACCCGTGAGTAATAGATATTTCTCCAGTTTAACTCTATTTGTGTGAAGAATGTTTTGTAGTTGTGTTCATATTGTTCTTGTATGTGTCTTGACAGGTGATTTATCCCAAGTAATTTACATTGACTGCAGTTTATTTTAAATAGGATTTCTTTTGTTATTTTTTTAGTTTTGAATTTCAGATTCTATCCCTCCCTTTCCCTGTTTCTGAAATGGTAAGCAATCTGATATAGGTTATATATGTGTGATCACGTCAAACTTTTCCATGTTAGTCACTTTGTGCGAGAAGACTTGAATAAAAAAGAAAGATGAAGGAAGTGGGGAAAAAAAAAGCATGTTTCAATCTATATTCAGACATCAGTTCTTTCTCTGGAGGCAGATAGCATTTTTTGTCATGAATTCTTTAGGGTTGTTGTCTTGCTGAGAACAGCTGAGTCATTGTCAGTCACAAAAAGGGTTACTCTAGATAATTTTGTACAGATACTTTGGACTTTCTCCCCACATCTGGCTGGACCAGTAGGCACCCACTATTCTGTGGATGGCACAGGGTTTTTAGAAACGTGATATTTTCTAAATCAGTTACTAGGGGATTGATTGACCTGAAGCAGAAGAAAATGTACTTTGGATTTTGGCTCAGAAGAACGTGAAGGCTTATGGCTGGGATCTTAGAAAGGGAATGCTATCTACATGAAATGGCTGGATGAACCGATGGAGATTTTTCCTTTTCCTGCATTGCTTAAGCACCATGATGTGCTTAGCACTGTGCTAGGTTATAGGGTTCCCAAAAACCAAAATGTTCCGGGCTTTCTGCCTGTCTCCTTGCTGTCAGCACTGAGACTGTTTTATCTCAGCAGCCCTGAATGTCATTGAAAATAGAGGCCTTGCTTGAACATTATGCTGGGTCCAGGCCTTATCCCTTTCGTTCATTGAATGTTTCCTGGTGTATCTGAGGGATTTTTTTTTTTTTCTTTTTGGTTTTGGTTTTGGTTTTTTTTGCTGAGGCAGTTGGGATTAAGTGACACAGCTAGGAAGTATTAAGTGTCTGAGGCCAGATTTGAACTCAGGTCTTCCTGACTTCAAGGCTGGTGCTCTAATCACCTAGTTGCCCCTATCTGAGGGATTTGTTGATGAAAAAGTACCCAGGAAGTAAACCCCCCAGCCTAGTGCCTAGACTGAAGAAGAAATCCTTTCAAGTCTGAGGCCTGTTGGTCCTACTCTAATGGGGACTTCTCGTGCACTGGACATTGCCTCCGACTTCCCTATGGCAGTGTTGGAGCCACCATAGACTGAAGGGAAAGGAGTTGGTTGGCAGAAGAGAGAGGGAGGAGAAAAGGAGGGGACCTTTGGAGGGCTTCATTCAGATTTTTTAAAAAATGTGGATAGTCATCAACAAATACAATTGATTATAGAAGAAAAGATGCAAAAAAGGAAGGTTGTTTTTGAAAGTAATTCTAACAAGTCATTTCCCAGTAGATAAATGGTCAAAGGAAATGAATACGCAGTTTTCAGAGGAAAGCAAAGTTATCTGTAGTCAATGAAAAACTGCTCTAACCTCACTATTAATTAGAGAAGTGCAAATTAAAACAACTCTATGGTGGGTGGCTGATGTGACAGAAAAGGAAAAGGACAAATGTTGGAAGGGGTGTGGAACAATTGGACACTAAGGCATTGTTGGTGGAGTTGTGAACTGTTCCAGCCTTCCTGGAGAGCAATTTGGAACTATGCCCAGAGGGCTATCAAACTGTGTACCCTTTGACCCAGCCAATACCATTACTAGGTCTGTATCTCAAAGGAATCAAAGAAAAGGGAAAAAGGACTATATGTATGAAAATATTGATTGCATCTCTTTCTCGCTCTCTTTAAAGCTTTTTATTTTCAAAACATATGCACGGATGATTTGTCAACATTGACCCTTGCATAGCCTTGTGTTTCAGATTTTCCCTTCCTTCCCCTCATCCTCTCCCCTAGATGCAAGCAATCCAATATATGTTATATGGGTTAAAATATATGTTAAATCCTATATATCTATATCTATATCTATATATATCTATATATATATATACATACATATATATATATATATAAAACATATTTATACAATTCTCTTGTTGCACAAAAAAAATCAGATTTAAAAAAAAAAAGAAAACGAGTAAGAAAACAAAATGCGTGCAAACAACATCAAAAAGAGGATTGCAGCTCTTTTTGTGATGGCAAGGAATTGGAAATTGAGGGGATGCCCATCAGTTGGGGAATATCTGAATAATTAGTTGTGCTATAAGAAATGATGAAGAAGATAATTTCAGAAAATCTGGAAAAACTTACATGAACTGATACAAAGTGACGTGAACAGAACCAGAAGAACATTATATACAGCAAGAGCAACATTGTATATACCATGATCAACTGGGAATGACTTAGCTCTTCTCAGCAATACAATGTTTCAAGACGACTCAGAAGGATCCAGGAGGAAAGTTCTAAATGCCTCCAGAGAAAAAACTGAGGGAGACTGAATGCAGAGCAAAACAAAACTATTTTTACTTTGCTTTTTTTGTGTTGGTTTTGTTTTGTTTTTCTTTTTCTTTTTCTGTCTGTTTTTCTTGACATGACACAGAAATCTGTTTTGCTTGACTGCATGTGAATTACTTATAGCAAACTGCTTTATCTTAAAAGGAAGGGGAGGGAGAGGGAGAATTTAGAACTCAGAATTTGAGAAAAAAATTGGTGGTTAAAATTTGTCTTTACATGTACTTGGGGAAAAATATTTTTAAAATATTATTATTATTATTATTATTATTTTTAAAGAAAGCCACTTACTGTAGAGCTTGGGGTTATTTTTTAGGACATAAATCTTCTCATGACAGGAACCTTCCTGTCTGGGTCTCCCCCTGCCCTTTGGAGGATTTATTTGATGTATCTTTGATACTCTGTTCTTGGGGGGTGGGGCATTTCTCCTCTCCTCCCCATCCTAATACATGTTTTAGAGGTGCACAGAGCCTCGGGGCTATGCTTTCTCCCATAGGCCCGTCTCTGTCTCTGCTCTGTCCCTGCAGACAGGACCTAATTGACCATTACAGCAAGTTGTCCGAGGAGGCCGCTCGCCGTGAGCAGCGGGCTCTCTGGAAGATCCGGAGGCACAAGCTGGAGACGGCCCGGCTGAACTTTTTCTTGGAAGACCAGAAACGCATCCAGGTAGCGTCAGCTCAGAGTGCCTGGAGAGAGTCGCGTAGAGTCACCAAATGAGGGTCGGTCCCAGCTGGTGATCTCGGGCGAGTTCTGTGACCTCTCTCAACCCCAGTCTCTTCATCTATAAAATGGGCACAGTGATACCTGTCCTGTTTATCTTGTAAGGCTGTTGTGAGGAAATCCCCCTTGGATGCAGTCAGTTATTAAGCGTCTGCTCCCGTGTGCTGGGCACTAAGTTGGGTGCTCCTGTTCATGATGAGCTTCCACTCTGTTCTGGGTGCAGATGAGACTCTGAAAAGAGGCCTGAGCCAGCAGTCAGTGGGTCGCTCACCCGGCTGCATTTGTGCCGGGCTCTGGGCTGGGCGCTGGGGAAACGGCTTATAGGCTCCTGGAGGGATAAACAGTGTGGGCCCGCCACAGAGGTGAAGGGCTATCCGTCGGAATAAAGACCCAAGGATTGGAGGAGAGCGCTCAATTAACCTACAGTCTGTTGCTGTGCTCTGTTCTGAATTTCAGGAGATGCTTCAAAATGTCTCTGAGGGAAAATACAGGGAGAAGCTTGACATCCTCCCCGGTGTCTGTCCTCCTGGTCACGTGGATGCCTCTGCAGGAGAGCCCAGGGTCCAGGTGAGCCACCAGCCTCAGGCCTGGTCATCTGAAGCCCCCTTGGTCCCTCGGGGTGGGGAGCTCAAGTCCTCTGCTTCCCAGCCCGCCCCTCACTAGTGTGTGCCCTCCGTATGCAGGCTGGCAGAGTATATGTGATGCTGACCCACGCTGCTGGGGGCTTCAGTCTCTGCTGTCTGGGATGTCAGCCACCCAGAGGGACTGGTCCCCAGTCTTTACTGTCAGGTTCCTGGCCCCCTCTTTCCCCACTGTTATGATTCTGGGGAAGGAAGTGGAGTGTGAGCATGGAGGACAGCCCCATCAATGGCAAGTAGCCCTCCTGAGCTTTGAGATCAGGCCCAGTGATGGGCAGAATGGGAATAGGAGGGCTCCCACCCTGGGAGGATGGTGGGGGACCTGAGGGGGCCCAGCCACTCATGAACGTGGCCTGTGGAGTCCTAGCCTGGCGTGTGGAGGTCAGAGCACAAGCTCAGGTTCACTCTGTCCATGTCTGGGGATTTCCTTTGTCTCGTCCCAATCCCCAGCACCGCCCAGCTTGCACGGTCAGCCCCTGTTTCCATTCCAGGCCAGGCAGTACTCAGAGAACATTGGCGAGGGTGTGCAGAGGTCGCCACCCTCAGTGGGCACCTGGACAGCGGAGCAGATGGAGCCTGAGAAGGAGGGCCCTGAAAAGGTGGACTCTAAGAAGGAGGGCCCTGAGAAGCTGGACCCGGAGAAGGTGGACTCTGAGAAGATGGGCCCTGATGGCCGGACCCTGGAGCTGCCCGGCTCCAGCCTGGACATGGACGATTTCCTGCCCAGGCCCCTCCCGGAGCAGTTGCCCACTGCCTCGGGCTCCCCGGCCCTGCTGGAATCAGCGCTGCAGACTATCTCCTTGGACCTGCCCCCTGCAGCTCCCAGGGGGGCCGCGGACCAGGAGGGCGGCCCACAGCAGCTGTACGACTTCACCACCATCCTCCGGCCCACGGCCGAGACCCACGCAGACGGAGCCCCCCCGGCACCTGGGGATACGCGCCATCGAGCCCGCTGGAACCTCCACGGCCACGCCTCGGACTCCAGCATCCACCTGGGAGAGTCGGTCCCGGAGCCCCCGGGCCCGCGGCCCTGCCCCACCATGAGGGCCAGGTGGAATATCCACGGCCACGTCTCCGCCTCCCACATCAAGATGGGCGAGTACTCTGCTGAGGTGGAGGTGGCCCCACCGCGAG
>JAJPUD010033924.1:0-11106 GCA_023553655.1 Myrmecobius fasciatus
TATATACATATATATATCTCAAAAGTTCATGAAATTGGATGTTTAGTATTATGCATAAAGTTTTCAGTACTAGCATGACTTTCCATAAAAGTTACAGTGAAAGATTTTCAGTCATTTCCACCTACAAACATAAATGTAGATATTCACATACATACCTTATTGTTGGATCACTATTTGAGGTAATCCATACACCTGCAAAATTATTTGCATAGATTTTATTCTCTATGAATTGTCCTCTTCCTTTTTCATGGACATAAATGCCTCCAGTTTGACCATGGTGGATTTCACATCGAACTACTGTAGGGTTAGCATAGGCTTTCACCTCAAAGCCTGCTATCCTGTTCCTGTGTATATTACAGCTTTCAAAGTAACCCTGCAAAGAGAAATTAATTATATAAAAGATATTATCTAAAATGAACGGAACAGCTTAAACATTATAAGTTCTTTTTTGAAAGCTCAAACTCCTCATCACATATATTCAGTTACTAACATGGCCACGGCCATTCATATACAAACAACAGCTGGCAGTCTGGTGGCCTAAAGGCCCAAAGTTGCTCCCTGCTATTTATTATTCAGAATGATGGTACCAGGACTACACAACAAATAGTTGTGTGGGGGAAGCAGAAGGAAACAGACTAAACTTAGAGGCTCAGCATGGCATAATGGAGAGAATAGCAATCCACCAGACAGGAACACCTGGGTTCCAATTCCCTGTGTGGCACATACTGGCTTGCAATAAAAAACTCAGCTAATATTTACATAGGCCTTTTTGTGATCCTTATAGCAATTCTCTGAGGTAAAGTGCTACTGTTGCCCAAATTTTAAAGATGAGAAAACTGTCTCAGAGAAGTAAAATGACTTGGCCTTATCAAGAACACAGTAAGTAGCTTAGGGAGGAATATGAATGAAACCCAGTCTTTTTGACTGCAAATCAGCACCTTTTCTTCAGCAATGCTGGACAAATAAATCACTCAACCTCTCATTGCCTTAGGCAATTGAGCCATGTATTACCAGTAGTTACTTATAACTATAAAATCACAGGTCACCTATCCTCTCCCTCAAACAAATTACCCAGCATCTAGCAGATGTTTTACACTTAATGTCATTTCTTCAAAGGGGAAAAATACTAAAGAGTAAATTCTAAAGCCATTCTTTTCTTTCCTCCATAACTCCTGGTCTCACTCCTGGGAACCTGAGGGAGTATCACTGTCCAACTCCACATCTCAGAGCTCTTGGGAAAAAATACCTAGGACAGCCTATGGTTAGCCTATGCAACTCAGGCAAATTTTAATTGAACACACAGATGTTTAGAAGACACTGCATTATTTTCACAAGAGTTCAGGAAAGGGGGTGGGGTGGGGGAAGCCTACTAAGAAGCAACATATAATCCTAATCATGTGGAAGATGTTTTTTATTTTGACTTTTTAATATAAGCTGTTAATTCCAACAGCCATCCTTTTGACTGTGTTCAGCCTCGCACAATGCCTTGAAAATAGCAGATATATAATAAATGTTGATTTTGTTGAATTCATACTCCTTAATTGAGTCCCTTCTTTATAAGCCATCATCAGTGTCTTATTCTCATATTTCTCAGTGCATGGGAGAGGAGACATTTTCTTCAATACCACTTCAGTGGGGACTGTTTTTGGCACCCCAAATTGGAATACTGTATACAACAATTTTCTATGTTAAAACTCAGTTTTAGTGAAAGTAAAAAGTTTTTCCCCTCCTCAATCTATAGCAGTTTCTCTCAGTTTTATATATTTTAAAAAATTGAACCCAGTGATAAGTACAAAAATCAAAAGATTATTAGCATATTATGCTATATTTTGGGTATAATGGAAAGCCAGCCTCAGAATCACAAACAGCAGATTTTAAGCCTTACCTATCAAGTTAAGATTATTCATTTCAGTGCAGGTACTGATCTGTTTTGGCACAATTTTCTTACCTGGAGTTCCCTATATCAATGAAGTCACAGGTATAGTCTAAAATTTCAGTCCAGTTTCAAAAATTTAGGAAAATGTATTAAATTGTAGTATCAACTTCAAATATATTAAGGCATCCAAAATGCTTTGCTTAATACAGTTCAGAATCAAAATTAGGTTTAATATGATGAAATATTTAATAGTGTACATAAATAAAAATGCCAGCTATGCAGGTATTGGGTACTTTCATAGTTTAACAACATGTTGCTTTTATTTTTCCCTTAAAAACTTAAAATTTAGAACCACATTTAAAAAATAACTGTGACAAAGTCTTTCTGTAGCTTTCCTTGGACTGTTTTAACATTAATATGCTAAACCAATTCATGCCCATAACATGCCTCTCTATTGCCATTTGAATATCCTGTAAGTTAAATATTCAGAGGTTATGGTGTTTCTATTACCTGCTGTCATATAATCATCACTGAGAAGTAAACAGCTAACTAAACAGTTATCTGCAAGTGGGTTTTAGATTTCTGGATCACGGCTTAAAATGTAAGAATGACAGGCTCCTGAAAAAGGATGAAGTACACTTAACAAATAACTGCTAAGAAAATATTTTCCTAGTGTCGTAACAAAAACTTAATCACAAGAACTTTAAACTACAAAGAGTAGGGAAGAAAATACCTTATGCGTATCTATAAGCTAGATAATAGATACAGTGTGAAAAACTAGTGATTGAGATATAATTCAATAAAAGTACACAGTAACAAAACCCATGGCCTCAGATGTTTATATACAAGTACATAAAATTTAGGCAAGATGCAAATTAAAATTACAGGTCTTTACTCAAGACAAATTTAATTTTACACACTATCATTAAGACTTAATGGGATGGGGCAGCTAGGTGGCGCAGTGGTTAGAGCACCAGCCCTGAATTCAGGAGGACCTGAGTTCAAATCTGGTCTCACTTAACATTCCCTAGCTGTGTGACCCTGGGCAAGTCACTTAACCCCAATTGCCTCAGCAAAAAGCAAAAAAAAAAAAAAAAAGACTTAATGGGATAAAACTAGCAACTTGAATATGGGTTTGGAGAAATTTATTTTATAGATGTGAGAGAGACTGGGAGGAAGGAAAATGCTTAGTTAGTCATATATTAAGAAGGTATGCTGACATGAAGAAATATAGAAATCAGATAGGGTGGCATGGTGGAGAATATCTGGGTGAAGATCAGTTGTGAGAAAAGTAGTCATCAGCATATACTATAGCCACCTAGATAGAAAGAGGAGAGAGAGAAAGAGGAGGGGGGGGGCAGAGAGAGAGAGAGAGAGAGAGAGAGAGAGAGAGAGAGTCAGTCCTATATGGAATAAGGAGTAGAAAGGGTAACTGAGAACAGTATTTATTAAATTGCCTACTATATGCGCTAGGCACATATACAAAGTGTTTTATAAATATATTATTTGAAAGCAAATAAATATGAATTCTGGAAACAGTTCACAAGGCCCGGTAAAGAGACACATGATGTGTAGCTTCCAATTGTCTGGACATCTGCTGAAACTCTTTCCTATCAAAAATGGAGCAACTAATAATGCTTAGACTTGGTGTGGGATAAAGATAGGATAAACGGGATCTGTGATTTCTTAAGTATAGGTAACATCAAGATAAGGAACGTCTTCTGTCCATGCAGATCAGCACCTTTTCTGAAATTCATAACCTTAAGAGTTGCCTAGAAAGTAGACTTTCGGTGGAAGAACCAATAAGAAAAAAGGGTTCTGCTCTACAAATAAGATGCTTTTTATGTAGTCTTCAAATAAATACAGTAGGATCTTGAGTTCTCCATACCTTTAAATTCACTGTTTGATTGTAAATATAAGGTCTACTATAGAAAGCCATTCTGTTCCCTTCTCACATCCTCAAGAATATTTTTGATGTGCAGGAATTATTCTCAAAGAATAATGGACATATGAAAATAAACCATTGCATTAATAGCATTTTAAGTGAGTGGCTTTTTGGGGGCAGTAATAAGGTCCATTATTCTCCCCCCCAAAATTATTTCTGTAAATCCTTCAATGGCCAATAAGTTATATCAATTTTAGCAAGGTATACTTGCTATTAATTTCATAGTTTATCATGTAACATATCATAGACCATGGTGTTAAACTTACAGAAAAAGAACTTAATGTGATCGCCCCACTGTTAATGATAAGAAAGAATTTATTAGATAATTTTTGGCCAATATTTTCCACTTCTGTTTAATGCCCTCCTGGTTTTATACATGAATTCCCTTGGGAATTGAACAGCTGGCTAAACAGATGGTATTCTAACAATGGAATTTAGATCAGGATGCTCTAACCATTATACCAATGACCTTGGAATTGCTTTGGCTTAGTTGTATCTCTCATTGAGTTTTCTAAAAACCTGCTTTTCATCTCCATTGTTGCTTGCTATTTTATGAAATGACATTATTCATAATCTTCCATTGTATTCTTACATAATATTTTATAAATTTCCATTTAAAACCTATATTTTGCTTGGCTATCACATCTCTAATTGGCAAGAAGATCAACCAAGCACTTAGTAGCAGAAGAAATTCCTCAGCTTGTGGTCTCCTCAATTTGATTACTGATTTACATTAAATCAAACTTCCTCACAAAAAAATATGTTGGCCTTTCCATAATTCAATTTTCTATTTTTAATATTTACTTTTAATAGTTTTATTGAATTATTTGTAGAATTTTTCAACCTTTTTAGGGCTTTGTTAAAGCATAAATGAACAAGCTGTGGTTATTTTCATGGTAATGATTTTGCAAATGTTTATCATAAGCATTGCAATTTGAGAAGACAAAGAGTCTTATGAAATGTCCTTGACGCCTTTGAATGCATGATAAAAACAATAAAAAACACCACACAAAATTCTAACAACTAATTTATTTGCTTCTCCAAGGAGAACTTATGAGCTATCATTTTATTTAATAGGAACTTCTCTCCAATTTATTTAAAGAATGTCAAGATTGATATGATTCATTTTCTTCAATAGCATATTCACTTACTGGTCACTGAAACTAGATTCTCACATTTAAGAGTACCAAATAGCCAAATTATAGGAGAGTTAAATTGTTAGATTCTCAGCACCCTCTGTTTTCTTATCTGGCTTGGTCACCATCACTGTAGAAGCATAAGGGGCAGATCCAAGCTCAATTTTGTGTTTCTGTTTCATAGTCTACCAATGCCAAAGAATTTATAACCAAATGGACAGCCTACCAGTGAAAAGTATTTTCTGTCCTTCATTAAGCTTGACCTGGGACAACAAACTAATGCTGAGAGACATTTTTCTATTATGGTAGAAACTGCCAGAGTTTATAGTCTATGGCACAGCTTTTAAGAACTCAAGCTTATATTCATGCCATGTTGAGACAACAAAATAGAACAGAGTGGAGAAATAACATATTAATTAAATTCAGAGATTATTTATTTAGCTGTCCCTGTATGTCACACTCTATGCATTTTTTCCCATTTATTTTGCTCTTCCCTCAAAAGGCAGGAGAAGTGGTTTGGGAGTCAGGAAGACCTGGGATCAAGTCAGACTTCTGAAGATATTGTGTGATCCTGGGCAAGTCACTTAACTTTCAGGGGCTAAAAGCAATTCTCTAAGACCTCAAAGCAGGTCTACATTTACTGAAAAAGTGTTTTCACTGGGGGGGGCGGTTTCCTATGCTAACAAGGGGGGGAAAAAGCTGGTTAGTCCTTTTCAAATTATTGTGGACTTTTCTGAATACAATTTATAGGGTTGTGAGGGTCAATTCAATAATATGATGTTATCCAAATACTCCTAATTGTATATGATGTCAATAACAAGGAAATCTTTTTTGAATCTCAAACATGACATCTTTTGTGACATTGGCAAACACTTTTAGTGATCAAGTCTCTGGGTTAACCTTACTTGATGTTAAATTCATAAACTTATAGCATCATTGAACAATTGTCTCAGCAGCTGCATCTGTCATTCAGTCATATCTAGGGTTCAGAAAACCTCTGAGGAGAACTTTTAAAACTGTTACATCAAGTCAAGGGGTTTCTTGAAATTCACAAACACACTGCGATCTATATTCTATATACTATTAAGCTGTATCCTTGTAAAGATGTCTGTTGTAAAAGCTTTCTTGTTCCTTGATCACATTTTCAACTAATATTCTAAACATGCTGAAATGATCTTCAAAGCCTTATCACAGATCAGAAAGCAAACATGTATAATTCTCTATGTCTTTTCTCATCTTTCTGACTTCTTCTCAAGAAATAGACTCATTGCTTTGTAAAGATCAATGTCGGGGAACTACCCATATATATGTTATACAAATAAAAAGCTTTAAAAAAAAAAAGAAATAGACTCATTCCTAGAGTACACCTTTTAATACTGTATTGTTTCCAGCTTAAATTTAATTGTTCTTGAAATAAATTTATTTTCTCAAGTGCCCTCTAGAATGAGAGCAAAACAAAACATCACTGCTATAATTTTTATAGTGGTCTATTCTAATCAGGCAGAAAAAAATTGCTAGACTTGACTATCTTTGTACCCAATGATACCATGCAAAAAAGTGATTCCTAGAAGATGTCTTCCTAAGTAATGTTTGAATTCTATGGTTCTATCTAACAAAATAACCAATTCAAGAATATACAGTAGCTTATTAATTGGCATTAGCTAGAATTCAAACTTCTGATAGAGATCCAAAATGCCCTTCATCACTTTTTTTTAATCAAACTGTATATATAGCAACTTCCCAGAATACTTTATGAATATATTTAAAACCTGGTTCTATTTCTCTGTTCATGTTATCCACACCTTTCTCTCCACTAATTCAAGGATAACCCATTTTTCTGGACTTATTAGCATATCAACATTCTTAATAGTCAGTCACTGAGCTTCTGCTTAAATCTCTTCATTGATAAGTTTAATACCTTACCAGGCAGTTTTCTCATTTACACTGACATCACATTTCTGTCTGTCTGTCTCTCTGACAAAAAAAGTTAAGTGATTGGCCCAGGGTCATACAGCTATTAAACGTCAAGTTTCTGAGAGCGAATTTGAACTCAGGTCCTCCTGACTCCAGGACAGGTGCTCTATCCATTGTACCACTTAGCTGCCCAAATTTATGTCTGTATTATCTTTCTCTCCTACTCATTAGTTCTCTAATTTTGCACTCTAAACTTGTACAGAATGAATTTCATTGCTCTTCCACATAAGGACCCCTTTGATATTTGAAAACTATAATATACACTGTAAGATTTCTCTTTTCTCTGGGCTAAATATCTACACAATTCTTTCATAAGTTTGTAGTGGCAGACCAGCACTAGAACTCTCTTCAATAGAAATGCCTTGATTTCAGTTTCATATTCCATTTGCTTGTAAAACAATGCAATCAAATGCTATCAGAATTGAAAAGTAGATAATTAATTTAGTCTTGAAGAAAATTTATATTGAAATAAAGGAAAGGGAAGAATTGTTTGAAGACATGCATGGAAAAGATTTAAATGAGTCTGAGGAATAAAAAAGCACTCAAACCTGCCTGAAGGAGATAACTGTTGGTCATAAGAAAAAATAAAGTTGGATAGATTAGGGTTAGACCATGACAGGCTATCGAGTTTAGATTTGATCTAAAAGGTATTAGGATACACTGTACATTGTAGTTTCTTAAAAAATAATAGGGAAGACAACAAGCATTTATTAAGTACCTACTATATGCCAGGTACTCTACTATACACAATACACCTAGGAGAAATGTGCTGCTATTATTCCCATTTTATAGCTGAGCAAACAGAAGCAGACAGTGGTTAAGTGATTTGCTCAGGGTTACAAACCTATTTATTTAAGTGTCTGGGGCAGAATTTGAATTGAGGTCTTCCTGACTCCAGACCACTATAACCCAAGGATAACAACATGGTACAATGGAGGGAGCACTGATTCTAAAATCAGAAGATTTTAGAATCATCAGAAAGATGAAAGTACTGTTGTAGGAAGAACAAATGGGCACTGCTAAGCTTTTAAAGGGACTAAAGGGGAGAGTGACAGCAGTCAGAGACACCAATTATAAGACCATTATAGCAATTCAAGTATGAGACAAAAGATCTAAAATGATCATAGTCTTAACAGAAAAGAATGGCTAGCGTGAGAGAGAGATTTTGAAGCAGGAATGGGGTCTGATTAGATAGGAGACCCCCCCCAAAAAAAAGAGTGTAAAAGATGGGCAATAGGCATTTGGAAGAGTAAGGGAACCACTAACAGGAAATGTGAAGCCTAAGAGTATCTAGTTTTTGAAAGGTAAAAAAATAAATTCAGTTTCAGATATAAGGAAAGCAAAAATATGATTTACAGCAAATGAACTATTTCATTAACTCCCTCCGTGACTTTCAATAAGTCATAACCACTGTGGACATTGTTTCTTTATCTGTACAACCAGGGGGAGAGGGGAGTGTGCTGGGATCCCCGAGATTCTTTTTAGGTCAAAATCTATGAAACTATGATTATGAAGAAATGGTAGAATATATAACATATACTGGATTACTTGCTTTCTAAGGAAAGGAAGGGAAAGGGGAAAAAAATTGGAACACAGGTTTTGCAAGAGTGAATGTTTAAAACTATGCAAATATTTTGAAAATAGAAAGCTAAAAAAAAGGTAAAAATAAAAAAAATGGTAAAGCAGATAGGTAGAGAATTTTGTAGGTAAGAAATATGGAATAGGAACTCAAGTCCAGTCAATTCATGAATCCAATAGAAACTTTCTATTTACATTATTTTTAGAATATCTATTTACCTAGAGAACAAAACTCTTTTCTCCATCTTAAGGGATAAGAAAGAAATCCAAACATAAATAGTTTAGGGATTGAAATAACACTTTAAGGAATTCACATGAACTATACACTCTAATAGCACTATCACCATCTACACCCAAATTATCCATATTATGGCTCAACTGAGCATTTTAAAAAATTATACTTAAAGTGATCAATCGTTTACTAAGTTCAACATTCTGGTATGCTGACCAATTTTGATCAAAGATTGAACAGTATAGTATAATGCTGTTTTTCTCGTTTAAAGTATATTTTCCCTCGGTTTAAGACCCCCCTCTGCCAACACAAAAACTTTAAAAGCATCAAGAGTTATATTCCTCAAATCTATCTATCTATCCTGCAAGATTTTTCTCTTATTCAAATATTATATATTAGTTTCTGACAAAGAATATTTCATTTTGTCAAAAGCTTCCTCCATTTTAAAAACAATAGTTTGTAAACTTAGCAGCAGTAGCTCTGAAACTCAGCCACTTGCACTAATTCAAATACTGGGAAACTTCCAAGTTGGGGGAAGGAAGGGGGGAGAGAGAAAGGTTAAATACTTTAACAATGGCTGAAATACAAAGAAGTCTATTATATCTGTTATAGCCTGCTGAGCTGAAACAGATTCATCAAATAACAAAGGACAAACAGACCTTTTTCAACCAGTTTGAAAAGTGTAGGAATTCAAAGCAAAACACTCACAAAAACAAGTAAGGTTGAGGTCCTTAGAGAAGCTAAAGAATTGATCCCCGAGTCAAGCAGGCACAAGGCACAAATAGAGATTAGTTTAGCTTCTGGGTCCCACCCTCTGGGGAGTCTGTCCAGTCTGAAATCCAAATTACATCAACCTCCTGAGACCTACCAATTAGTCTTAATAGTCTTCCTTTGCCATGTTCTGTCAAAAATCCCAGTCATGTCCCTAAGTTAAATTTTCCCTTTAAAAATCTACTTATGGGGCAGCTAGGTGGTGTAGTGGATAGAGCACCAGCCCTGAAGTCAGGAGGACCTGAGTTCAAATCTGGTCTCAGACACTTAACATGCCCTAGCTGTGTGACCCTGGGCAAGTCACTTAACCCCAATTGCCTCAGGAAAAAGCAAAATATATATATATATATGGCAGCTAGGTAGCGCAGTGGATAGAGCACCAGCCCTGAAGTCAGGAAGACCTGAGTTCAAATCTGACCTCAGACACTTAATACTTCCTAGCTGTGTGAGTCTGGGCAAGTCACTTAACCCCAATTGCCTCCCCCCCCCAAAAAAAAAATCCACTTATGGACCATCCCATGGCTGCTGCTTTTCTTTGCGTCAGTCAGTTCACCACAGCACTATGCCTCACGATGTCTTTCTCCTAAATTCTTAATCCTTAATCCCCCTCCCCTCCACCTTCCCCTGCCATGCCACATGGTATCTCCCATAACTCCATTATGCTTCCCAACCCCACTTTTCCTCCTTATAGCTAACTCTTTTAGGGTATTAAGTCCCTTTCAGGATTTAGAAAGGTGCTCCCTTTCTACTGAATCATTGTGAGTTCCTCTGAGGAACTTATCTTTCATATGCTCTTCCACTCTATTACATATTTACCAAAACTGGTGTCTATTATCGTATTCCCATTCCCCTAAGAAAATCTACCTTTTTGCCAAAAAGAATGGCCATTGTGAATTCTTCACATAACTGAACCCCAACTTTTGGTGTCTACATCAACTATATCATGTTGGTCCTCAAAGCACATTAGTATATGTGTTAAGAATAAGAATAATTTGTATGTTCTTTTTAAATCTGTTTTTTTCAAATAAGCCTTTAAAAAAAAGGATAATGTCAAAGTACAGAATAAGAAAATTATATTTTTGAGAGGAAAGAAGTAAGTCAAACTATTCTGAATATTTTTTTGGATGTGCTCTACATAAAACGAAGCCAGAAAAAAACAAACACAAGATAAGAACTGTTCTTTCAAAGATTTTAAGTTTGCACCACAACACTTAAATTCTTCTTTTACTTACACTATACTGATATAACCATTTTGAACTAATGAAAGTTACTTTTTAAAAAACTTTTTTTAATGTTGCAGAACTTTATACTCATTAAAAAAAATTTCTCATGTGAACTTATAACCAAGTACTATTTTTATAGTGAAACTCAAGTATTCATCCATCATTTTAACAAAGGTTCGTGGTAACTTTATGGACCATGATGGCACTGAAAGAACTGGCTTAGAAAGAATACTAAGCAACTTAAGAACAACTACAACTGGGCCTGGCTGATATTTAGATGAGAGAGTGCCTGGGGACTGTAGGCTGAAAGACAGACAATACAGTGTAACAGGGAAGCCAATTTTGAAGTAAGGTATTTTGCCCTTAATACA
>JAJPUD010033925.1:0-11106 GCA_023553655.1 Myrmecobius fasciatus
TCGATTCATAAAATCAACCCTCATTCTATAAGTATCTATAACATAAATATAGTTCTCAAGAGTTATTTTTTCTTGTTACCTTTTTATGTTTCTCTTGTGTTCTGTGTTTGTATATCAAATTTTTCGTTCAGTTCTGGTCTTTTCAGTAGAAATAGGTGAAATTCTCCTATATCATTGAATGACCATCTTCTTCCCTGGAAGATAATGCTCATTCTAGCTAGGTAACTTATTCTTGGCTGTAATCCAAGTTCCTTTGCCCTTCGGAATATCTGATTCCAGGCCCTTCGATCCTTCAAAGTAGAAGCTGCTAGGTCCTGTGTGATCCAAATTGTATCTCCCCAATATTTAAATTGTTTCTTTCTGGCTTCTTGTAATATCTTTTCCTTGGTATGATAGTTCTGGAATTTAGCCACGATATTTCTGGGGGACTTAATTTTTGGGTTTCTTTCAGGAGGTGTTCGGTGGATTGTTTCAAGGAGTATTTTGCCTTCTGGGTGTAAAATATCAGGGCAGTTTTCTTTTATGATTTCCTGGAATATAGTGTCCAGGTTCTTTTTTTCATCATGGGTTTCAGGAAGCCCTATAATCCTTAGATTGTCTCTCCTAGATCTATTTTCCAGGTCAGTTGTTTTTCCTAGGAGATATTTCATGTTTTTCTCTATCTTTTCATTTTTTTGTTTTTGTTCAACTGATTCTTGAAGTCTTGATGAGTCATTCATTTCCAATTGTTCGATTCTAATTTTTAATGTCTTATTTTCTTCAGTTACTGTTTTTAGTTCCTTTTGCAATTGACCAATTACATTTTTTTGTTCATTGCTTTCTTTTTCCATTTTTTCTATTTTATTTTGCAGTGATCTCATTTCGTTTCCCCATGTTTCTTCTAACTCTCTTTTAAGATTTTTTATGCAATCTTCAAAGAAAGCCTTGTGACATGGAGACCAAGTTATGTCTCTCTTTGGGGCTTTTTCTGGAGTTGCTTTACCTTTAGGGGCCTCAGGATTTGAGGTCTGTTCTTCCCTCTCTCCATAAAAGTTGTCTATGGTGAGAGCTGTTTTTGGTTTTTTATTCATTTTTTTTTAAAGGTGTGAGGTCTGTTTAAGGCAAAGGTGGGACAGCTGCTTTAATTTGCCCTGGGGCAGTTCTGCTGATTGAGTTATTTCAGGAACTGGGCAGTTCTGCTGATTGAATTATGTTAGGGGCTGGGCAGCTCCGCTGATTGAATTATTTCTGGTGCTTATCAGACCTGTTGTTTGATTGATTGCTTTAAGGTGCTGTGTAATGGCAGCTAGTTACGATGCTCATCAGGGGTTCAGTGGTTCACAATCTATCCCCCTCAAAAGGCAGACCCTCCAAACCACCTGCCCACAATCAGGACAAATTGTTCCAAGAGGCCCGCAGAAGACTCCCAGGTGTGTGAAAAGCACAACGCTCCCACTCCTGTTCTGACTCCTGTTCCAGCTCCCTGCTCCAGCTCCCTGCCCCGGTCTCCCTGTGCTGCAGTCTGGGTTCAGTAGGCCACCCCCTGCCCCATTAAAACAGACCTGTTTTGAGGTTCTTCCAGAGTATCTTCTTCTAGAATCGTGTTGTTCTCCAGATATTGTGGATTTTTTTGCTTCAGAATCAGTCTAGAGGCTTCATATGTTGTTGGTTTGAGGGGAGGTTAGAGGAGGTTACAGAGAATCCTGTCTGATCTCCGCCACCATGGCTCCCTCGAAAACATTTTTACTTTTCTGAAAAGATGCTATTGATCAGAGAAATGCAAATTAAGACAACTCTGAGATACCACTACACCTCTCAGATTGGTTAAGATGACAGGAAAAGATAATGTCAAATGTGGGAGGGAATGTGGGAAAACTGGGAAACTAATACTTTGTTAGTGGAATTGTAAAATGATCCACCATTCTTGAGAACAATTTGGAACTATTGCCAAAGAAATATCAAGAAGGGATTCAGAATATCAGATTAAAAAGAACTTTAAATATGAAAAAAGAATTACTATAAATGATAAACTAAGCGCATGACAGTTATATCACCTCTATTGACTCAGATGAATCTAGGCTTGAATGTGAGCTTTACATCACTAGTTTCTCTGACTTGTGTGTTTTCCCTCAGTTGGGGAATAAATAGAATAGAAATTAGAAACTGAGTAAATAGAAATTCTGGTAATTGTTTCCAACATTTAAAGCAATTTTGTAAGTTCCAGATAGACTGATGTTCCTTGATCTCTTTCTTGGTTTTGAATGGCAATAGAAGTTTGTACCCTTCTTAAAATATATGACCACAAACAAAAGAAACACAACAAGTCCAGAACTCATTTGGGAGAAAACATGGACTTAGAGGGAAACGGTGCAAATTAAGATAGTATGTAACAAGGCTTATTATGCAATTTCAAAATATGCTTAAACTTTGATGGATTGAAGTGTCAAGCTCCCAAAAGAATATCATGACAATATATGATTGTTATGTGTGTGTAAATATGTCATAATTTATATATGTTTATATACATATGTATGCATTTTATGTGTATATGTATATACACACAATACATGCATATATTTACACATTTGTATATGCATGTGCGCATACTCACAAAAAAATCCTCTTAAATTATATACTATTTTTATATATGGAAAGCCAGATGATAAAGTGGATAAATCACTGAGCCTGGAGTTAGAAAGACTCATTTTCCTGAGTTCAAATCTAAATTCAGACACGTTTTAGTTATGTGACCCTGAACCAATCACTTAACTCTGCCCCTAGTTCATCATCTATAGAATGAGGTGGAGAGGAAAATGGCAAACCACTTCAGTATCTCTGTCAAGAAAACACCAAGTGGGGAAACAAGGGGTTAGATACAAATTAAATTATTGTAAACCAACAATGAAATTCTTCTTTATAAAAGAGCAATTGTATTACAAATTTAAAGTTGTTTGTTTTGTTTTGTTTTCAGCACCCTAAATATTATTTTTGTTAATGCAAATAGTTATAAGCCTTTTTTGTTTAGCTTTTTTTTTTTGTTGGAGAGGACAAAAGAACTCTCATACTTAATTAGGAATGAATATTGAAAATCATTCTACTTCTCTTTTCAGAGGATACTCACTGTTAACAAGAGCTAAGTTTTAAGTATTTTCCCATGGAAAGTTTGTAAAGTTTGAGCTGTGAAGAGCCAAAGATATGTTTCTATATGTATTTTGCATTCATGTGTATGCATGTGTGTATTTATGTGTGTGTGTGATGTGTGTAAAATCTTGGTATCTCTTTTTAGGCTCAAGACTTTAGCAAACTATAAGAGTACAGGCTGATTCACATGCATTTGGTTTCCATAGTTGAGATTTATGTTTTTTTAGGAGAGAGGCTATGAGTGAGCTGTTACAATTGCTTTGCCCTTCTGCACTAAGCAACAGAAATTGTTATTATTATTACATGTTCATGTGTTTATGCTGTCTCCCCTAAGAGAAGTTTAACTTCTAGATGTCAGATATTTCATTTTTGTCTTTCTATCTATATTGCCCAGCCCATTGCCTGACTTATAACAGGGGCATAATAAATTATTGTAAATGGGCTATTAATTGATAACCTGCTCTGAGATTTCTTCCCCCCCTTCAGATTAACCACACTCACTGAATAATGATGAGTTAGGTTATTTGTGATACAAACCCAAGCCTATCCTAAAGACATGCATTTGAATAAAAGGGTTTTTCCACTTGATTAAGAAAGCACTAAAACTGTCACATTATCTTGTTATCTGCTTGACAAATTTTCATCTTTAATAGTTTTGGAAATAGAGGGGAAATAAGCCCCTGAGTATTCAGTGGTCTCTTTTCATTCTTTTTTCCCCTTCTTCTTCTTTGTCCCCCTTGCAAACTAGCCACAACATTGGACAAAGAATTATGATGGAGGTATAGGATTAAATTTTGAAGATATGAAATAGCAGGTGAAAAAGTTATCTCAGGATGAATTTAAAATATAAAACATTTAAGAGGCACCAGTTTATTTTATGTCTTAAATTATACATGATTATTAATAACTTCCCTAATTTTCAGGAAGGGGAATTTTGTTGGTTATAGATAGTAGATATCTTTTTCAAATTGATGAAGAATATTATTTGTGGGATAGATAGATAGATAGATGGATGGATAGATGATAGATACAGATATAGATATTTACAAACATATGTATATATGCATATGTGCATATATACATATTAAATATACATATATATACACATATAGTGTATATATATTTAAGAAAGACAGAAAAAATATAGGACAACAGATAACTTCATATAATTAGAAGAAAATGAAATCAGATATCTTTTTCAACATAGCTAATGTAAAGTTAATTAAATAAACCAGATAGTGTATAAGTAGTAAAAGAAACAGTTTCAACTACATGAAATTTTTGAAAAAGTTTTGGAGGAAATGAAGTCAATGAAAACAGGAGAGAAAATTCTCATATCTGAAATATATAGGGAATCAATACACATATAGAATCCAAAAGATTATTCCTTCAAGATAGAACCTTTCAGAAAATGTAATTATTTTCAAAAGAAAAACTGAACAATATGAATGATCAGATAAAATTACATGCCAAATATCTCATTTTAATTGTTGTAGTCAATGTATACATTATAAATTTAGATGCTTTTCATTTCACTATTCATAAACCAAAAAAAGTCCCATTTTTTCAATTCTTGATTTTCATAATTTTTACTGTAAAAGATTTGCCACATTTTGAGAACATTTATTAGTCATACTTTTTTATTATTTAATTTAAATACATGCCTATACTAAAGAACTAAACAAACATGAGGAGCAGAGTCAAGATGGCAGAGTAAAGTCAAGGAATCTCCTAAAATCTCACAAATTTCCCACCAAATAATATTACAATAAACCTTTAATATAAATTTTGGAGTGAACAAACTAATAGAAACATGAGGCAAACTAATTTCCAGCCCAATATAACTTAGAAGGTGACAAAAGAGTATATTTTTCTATAGTGAGAATGGAGCAAAAGTCAATGCAGGTAAACACTAGCAAGCTAATAGCACATTGCTGTTACCTGGGGCAAGTAGTAGCAGATTGGGGAAAACTAGCAGTAAGGACCTGGCTCCCTGCATCAGGCAGCTGTTAGTGGCCCAATCCTTATAGGACTTGGCTTCAACTCAATTGGGAGCTTCCAGATCTCTTAATTCACAGATGGCAAAGAGGCTAGACAACTGGCTAGAAAAGAAATTAGAGGAGATCTTTTGTATGCACTAGGTATTAGGACTCAGTTATATTGTTTATGTGCAATTCTGGGTTACAGTCTTAGAACAAGGAGGATTAGTGGTAGTAAGCAATCTGATCCCTGTTGCAGAGGAGAAAAGAGTGCTTGAGGTCACTCATAAACCAGAGCATCAACCAGAAGAATATTGATCACATTACTCCTTAAGTTAGACTAATTTGGAAGAGGTGAAACTTACAGATCTCCCAAAGTAACTGAATAGGGCAGCATGAAAAAACTAAAGGTTGATATAGTGCCTTTTCCAACTCAGAGCAGAACTTGTTTTTATAAAAAAATTATAAAGTATTTATAAAAAAGTGGTTTTTTTAGAAAAGTCAAGAAAAAGGTTAGGAAAATGAACAAACATTAAAAAGAAAAAGAACCTGACAATAGAAAATTACTATCTTTATAAAGAAGAACAAAGCATAGACTCAAAGGAAGATAATGACATCAAAACAGCTATATTCAAAGCCTCAAAGAAAATGTCGATTAAGTTCAGCATCTGAAAGAAATCAAAAAAGATATTAAAAATTAAGTAAGAGAAAAAAGAGGAAACTGGAGAAAAGGAATAAGATGATGTAAGAAAATTATCAGTTTGGTAAAAGAGGCACAAAAATCATGAAGAAAATAGCATCTTAAAAAAAAAAAATAAGCCAAATGTTAAAAGAAGCACAAAAATTCACTTTGAAGAACTCTTTACAAAGCAGAATACTGCTTAACAAGTGGAACTGCCCAAATGCAAATGATTGTTTTAAAAGATCATAGAACAAAATAATTTCTTAAAAATTAGAATTAGTCAAGTGGAAACTAATGACTCCATGAAACAACAAGAAAAAATAAAAAAATAAAATTTTAAATGGAAAAAAAAACAGAAGAAAAGTTAAATATCTCATCAGAAATGCCACGGATGTGGCAAATAGAATAAGGTGACATAATTTGAGAATTTTTAAACTACTTGAAAGCCATCATCAACAAAATAAATCCAGCCACCATAATTCAAGAAATGATCAATGAAAATACCCCTGATGTAACAGAACTAAACAGTAAAATAGAAATGGAAAAGATCCCAAAATAAAAAAAATAAAAAAAAAAACTCCCAGGGATTGCTAAATTTCAGCAATCTTAAAAAACAAAAAGAAAAAGTTCAAACATCATGTATGACAATAAGAATAACCCAAGATTGAGCATCTTCTATATGACAGGATTGTACTCTTTGTAATATGATATTGTGAAAAGAAAAAGAGCTAGGATTAAAACTAACAATCACCTACCAGCATACCTGAGTATAATCTTTCAGGGGACAAATGAGTATTTAATAAAATTGAAGATGTTCTTGGTGAAAACAACAAAGTGAATAGAAAATTGGACATTTAAACATAAGAATCTAGCTTCAAAAAGTACACAGGAAAAATAAGTCAAAAAAGATTTAATAAGAATAAAATGTCTACATCCTATATGAGAAGATGATATTTATAGCTCCTAAGAAATTTCTTCTTTATTAGAGCTTTTAGAAGAATTTAGGGGTATAGGTGTGAATTGACCCCAATGAGATCATTAAAAACAACCCAAAAAACTAAAAGAAAGGGATGAAAAAAAAATAAGTGCACTGGGAGAAGGAAGGGGAAAGTATGGTAGAATAAATTATTCTATGTTAAAGAGGCAGTAAAAGGGAAATTGAGGAGAGGTGGCAGGCAATGTTAAAATCTCACTCTCCTCAGAATTTGTTCACAGAGGGATTAATGAACACAATGAATTGAATGGAGAAAACTATTTGATCTTACAGGGAAGTAGGAGGGTAAAGGAAAATTAGAAGGATGGGAAGCAGATTAAAGGAAAGTAGAATTGGAAGAGGCAGGTGGTCAGAAACAAAATAATTTTGAAAATAGAAGGGGTGAACGGAGAAAGAGAGAGAAAGATAAATAAGGGACAATAGCAAGTTGGGGAAAAATAAAAATTTAGAAAATATACTTGTGAATGGATGGGGATAAATTCACTCAAACAATGAAAGCATTTAATGGAGCAGATTAAGGGAAAAAAAAACACAATTCTCTGATATGTTGTTTATTAGAAAAAAAATTTTTAGAGACACATACAGAAAGCAAAGATAAAGAACTAGAATAAAACATATTATGCTTCAGCTGATGCTAAAAAAAGGGGGAAAGGGGAGTAGAAATCATGATCTCAGAAATTAAAAGCAAAATATAGATCTAATTAAAAAGATATGCAGGGAAAGTATATTTTACTAAAAAGTACCATAGACAATGAAGTAATATCAATACTAAATATGTTTATGCACCAAATGGTGTAGTATCTATTGTTTTCCCTGAGGCAATTGTGGTTAAGTGACTTGCACAGGGTCACACAGCCAGGAAGTGTTAAGTATTTGAGGCCAGATTTGAACTCAGGTTGTCCTGATTTCAAAGCTGGCACTCTATCCACTGAGACACCTAGCTGCTCCCATATCTAAATTCTTAAAGGAAAAGTTGAATGAGTCACAAGAAGAATTAGTCAGTAAAAGAGTATGAATAGGGGAACTTAACTTATGACTTTCAGAAATCAAACCCCCCCAAAAATAAAGAGAAAGAGGTTAAGAAAATGAAAAGATTTTTAAAATATAGAATTGATAGAATTCTGGAGAAAACTGAATGAGAATAAAATAAACTATAGTTCTTGTTTGTTTTTTTGTTTTTTGTTTTTTTTCCTTGATGGTAACATGTACCTACACATAAATTTTACCATATGTTAAGGTATTAAAATAATCACAAACAAATGAAGCAAAGCAGAAATATTAAGTGCATCCTTTTCAGATTATAATACAATAAAACTACATTTTAAGAAAATGACCACAGAACCATAGGTTAAAAATTAGGTTGAAATTAAACAATTCAATCTTAAAGAATGAATGGGTCAAAGAATAAATCATAGAAACAATTTAGACTTTCAGTAAAGAGGACAGCACATTTTTAACATATATTAAATTGTTTGATTTCACCAGGAGGTGATAGGGGAGGGAGGGAGGAAGACAATATAGAACTCAAAAACAAAACAAAACAAACAAACAAAAAACAAAGGTTATGAATACTAGTGAGGCTTATGAAAAGAGAATGGAATAAATATTTATTTAACATATGCCAGGAGTTTTGTTAAGGCTTTTTTTCAAGTATTTCATTTTCTCATTTGAACTATTCCCAGATATTTTTCTAGCAAATTCTGTTACTATTCCCAGATGTTGTTAATGAGAATATATTCCCTGTACAGGGCTTTCCTTACAACCTGGGAGTAGTAACTAGCTTTCCTCTGAGGACTCTGCTTTCCAGTGCCAGTGCAAATTGAGAATTGAAGTCAAAGGATCTATTACATTTTTCCTTCTATCATATCTCTCCAATTTATCCCTTTCTTTCTCCGAATACAGTCACTAACCTAAATTTGGTGCTCATCCACTCACATATTGATGATTTTAATAACATTTATTGATATCCTGCCCTCAGATTTTGCCTCACCCCAGGCCAGCATCAACAGCAAAAATCAAAGTGATATCCCATATCACTTTAACTTTTTTTCAGTTTTTCAGTTTTTTAAAATTTTTACTAAAGCTTTTTATTAACAAAACATATGCATGGGCAATTTTTCAACATTGACCTTTGCAAAACCATTATCACCACCACCTCCCATAAATGGCAGATAGTCCAATACATGTTAAATATGTTAAAATAGATGATAAGTCCAAAATATGTATACATATTTATAGAGTTATCTTGCTGTGAAAAAAATTGAATCAAGGAAGAATTAAAAAAAAAAACCTGAGAAAGAAAACAAAATGCAAGCAAAAAAGAAGAAAAGCAGAAAGCATTAAAAAGCAATGTTGTGGTACATATTCAGTTGCCACAGGCCTCTCTCTGGGTGTAGATGGCTCTCGTCATCACTAAACAATAGGAATTGGTTTGAGTCACCTCATTGTTGAAGAGAATTGTTTCAAGTTGTTCATCTGAAAATTGTCTGTTCATATTCTCTGACCATTTATCAATTGGAGAATGGCTTGAATTCTTATAAATTTGAGTTTATTCTCTATATATTTTAGCAATTAGGCCTTTATCAGGACTTTGAATGTAAAAGAAAAATGTTTCCCCAGTTTATTGCTTCCCTTCTAATCTTGTCTGCATTAGGTTTGTTTGTACAAAAAATGTTTTAACTTGGTATAATCAAGATTATCTATTTTGTGATTAATGATGACCTCTAGTTCTTCTTTGGTCACAAATTCCTTCCTCCTCCACAGGTCTGAGAGGTAAACCATCCTATGTTCTCCTAATTTGTTTATAATATCATGCTTTTTGTCTGAATCATTAACTCATTTCACCCTTATCTTGGTATCCATTGTTGGGTGTGGGTCAATACCCAGTTTCTGCTATACTAGTTTCCAATTTTCCCAGCAGTTTTTGTTAAATATTGAGTTCTTATCCCAAAAGCTGTTTGTGAAACATTAGATTACTAGTCATTGACTATTTTGTCCTGTGAATCTAACCTATTAGACTGATCAACTACTTCGTTTCTCAGCCAGTACCAAATGGTTTTGATGACAGCTGCTTTATTATATACTTTTAGATCTGTTACAGCTAGGCCACATTCATTTGCTTTTTTTTTTTCATTGATTCCCTTGAAATTCTTGACCTTTTGTTCTTCCAGGTGAATTTTGTTGTTATTTTTTCTAGGTCAGTAAAATAGTATCTTGGGAGTTTGCTTTAGCACTAAATAAATAGATTAGTTTAGGTAGTCTTGTCACATTTATTATATTTGTCAACCTATCCAAGAGTATTAGATATTTTTACAGTTGTTTAAATGTGATTTCATTAGTGTGGAAAGTGTTATGTTGTTTTACTCATATACTTCCTGACTTTCCCATGGCAGATAGATTGCCAAATACTTTATACTATCGACAATTATTTTAAATGGAATTTCTCTTTGCATCTCTTGCTGTTGGATTTTGTTAGTGATATATAAAAATGATGACTTATGTGGATTTATTTTGTATCCTACAACTTTGCTAATGTTGTGTATTATTTCAAATAGTTTTTTTAATTGATTCTCTAGGGTTCTCTAAATAGGCCAGCATATCACCTCCAAAGAGGAATATTTGGCTTATTCATGACCTACTCTAATTCCTTTAATCTATTTTTCTTCTTTTATTGCCAAAGCTTGCATTTCTAATACAATATTGAATAGTAATTGTGATAGTGGGCAACCTTGTTTCATCCCTGATATTTTTGTGAATAGTTCCAGTTTATCCCCATTACATATGATGCTGGCTGATGGTTTTAAATAGATGTTACTGATTAATTTAAGGAAAAGTCCATTTATTCCCATATTCTCTAATGTTTTTAATAGGAATAGATGTTGGATTTTGTCAAATGTTTTTTCTGCATCTATTGAGATAATCATGTTTTTTATTCATCTGGTTATTGATCTAGTGAATTATGCCAATAGTTTGGTTAATATTGAACCAGCCCTGTTTCCTGGTATGAATGCTATTTGGTCAAAGTGTATTATCCAGGGTATGATTTTCTGTAACATATTTGATAATATTTTATTTAAGATTTTTCCATCAATATTCATTAGGGGGATTGGTATATAATTTTCCTTCTCTGTTTTGGTCCTACCTGGTTTAGGTAAGAGTACCATGGTGTGTCATGAAAGGAATTTGGTAGAACACCTTCTTTCCCTGTTTTTTTTCCAAATAGTTTATATAGAATTGGAGGTATTTTTTTTATTTTTTATTTTTATTTTTTTAATAAAGCTTTTTATTTACAAAACATGAGTGACCTTTCAACATTGACCTTTGCAAAAAAA
>JAJPUD010033926.1:0-11106 GCA_023553655.1 Myrmecobius fasciatus
TATTCTGGAGTTGCTTTACGTTTAGGGGCCTCAGGATTTAAGGTCTGCTCTTCCCTCTCTCCATAAAAGTTACCTATGGTGGGAGCTCTTTTTGGTTTTTTATTCATTTTTTAAAAGTGTGAGGTCTGTTTAGGGCAAAGGTGGGACAGCTGCTTTAATTTGCCCTGGGGCAGTTCTGCTGATTGAGTTATTTCAGGAACTGGGCAGTTCTGCTGATTGAATTATGTCAGGGGCTGGGCAGCTCTGCTGATTGAATTATTTCTGGTGCTTATCAGTCCTGTTGTTTGATTGATTGCTTTAAGGTGCTGTGTAATGGCAGCTAGGTCCGATGCTCATCAGGGGTTCAGTGGTTTACAATCTATCCCCCTCAAAAGGCAGACCCTCCAAACCACCTGCCCACAATCAGGACAAATTGTTCCAAAAGGCTCGGAGAAGACTCCCAGGTGTGTGAAAAGCACAACGCTCCCACTCCTGTTCCGACTCCTGTTCCGACTCCTGTTCCGACTCCTGTTCCGACTCCTGTTCCGACTCCTGTTCCAACTCCTGTTCCAACTCCTGTTCCAACTCCTGTTCCAACTCCTGTTCCAGCTCCCTGCTCCAGCTCCCTGCCCCGGTCTCCCTGCGCTGCAGTCTGGGTTCAGTAGGCCACCCCCTGCCCCATTAAAAGAGACCTGTTTTGAGGTTCTTCCAGAGTATCTTCTTCTAGAATCGTGTTGTTCTCCAGATATTGTGGATTTTTTTGCTTCAGAATCAGTCTAGAGGCTTCATATGTTGTTGGTTTGAGGGGAGGTTAGAGGAGGTTACAGAGACTCCTGTCTGATCTCCGCCACCATGGCTCCCGCTTTTTCTTTTTAAAAAATAAATTTTACTCAGTCTCTTCTATGTTTGAGAAATGGCTCTTTTGGATGTTTGCTCCACAAGCAACAAATCTGGTTTCATCTTCAATCTTTTCCTTTCCCATCCATCTTCGGGATCTCACTGAGACCTGGCTACTGCTGGTCACTCTTTCCATCATTAGCTGCACTTCTCACTCCTCTCCCTCAATTCCTTGCTTGAGGAAGAGGAGTTGGAATCCTCCTTGCTCCTCTTGCCCACTTTCAGGTTCCTCCCTGTCCCTTCCCTTCCCTTGAGTGAAGTAACCATTGAGGTTCACATGATCCATTCTGATAATTAATGTGGACACTCCCTTTATTTCCTCCATGAGTTCAGGACCTGGTTCATAATCTTTCTCTCCAACTCCTTCCCTCGCTTCAGCTTACATTGCTTTGCTCTTTCAAACATGCTAACCTCACACTTCCTCAGCTTACTACTCCCCAGGACCTTGTCACCTCCACCTCAGCCACACAGAAAGATGGTCCTACCTTTGATTTTGCCATCACCTACAAGTATACCATCTTTATGTTCATGAACTTTAAAATCCCCCTTTCTGATTACACTCTGTGGACATTCTGCCTTGCAGCCCCAAACCCTGTTGCTCTTCCATACTGTGACCTCTAAACCCTGGACCTCTCTGTTTCTTCCCAAGCAATTATCTCTGTACTAATCATACTCTTTGCCATCTTAATCCCTTGGTGAACCAGTTTTCTCAACTCTACCTCGTCACCTTCCCCTAAATTTTTTGTCCCCTTACCACATCACCAATTTTGTCCTGCCAAACCTCACCTTCACATCATTCCAACCTTCTGCTGCCTTCTCTCCCTCATGCAAGTTGCTTGGAACTTGGAAAAAAATCAGAAAACTCTGCTGACTGGGTCGTTGCCCATATTTATAGTATATAATCTCAACAGTATCCTCATGTCCATCAGAATTGATCATCATGTAATACTGTTGTTGCTGTGTATGATGATCTCCTGGTTCTGCTCATTTCACTCAGCATCAGTTCATGCAATTCTCTCCAGGCCCCTCTGAAACAATGCTGCTTGTGGTTTCTTACAGAACAATAATATTTCATGACTTTCATATACCATAATTTATTCAGCCACTCTCCAATTGATGGGCATCCATTCAGTTTCCACTTTCTAGCCACTACAAAAAGAGCTGCCACAAACATTCTTGCACATGTGGGGCTGTTTCCTTCCTTTATGATTTCTTTGGGATATAAGCCCAATAGAAACACTGCTGGGTCAAAGGGCATGCACAGTTTGATAACTTTTTGAGCATAGCTCCAAATTGTTCTCCAGAATGGTTGGATCGGTTCCCAGTTCTACCAACAATGTATCATTGTCCCAGTTTTCCCACATCCCCGCCAACATTTGTCATTAGCTTTTCCTGTCATCTTAGCCAATCTGACAGGTATGTAGTGGTACCTCAGAAGTTGTCTTGCTTTTCATTTCTCTGATCAATAGTGATTTGGAGCACCTTTTCCTATGACTAGAAAAAGATTTAATTTCATCATCTGAAAATTCTGTTCATATTATTTGACCATTTATCGATTTGAGAGTGGTGTGAATTCTTACAAATATGGGACAATTATATATTTTAGAAATGAGGCCTTTATCAGAACCCTTAAATTAAAGATGATTTCCCAATTTATTGGTTCCCTCTTAGTCTTGTCTGCATTTTTTTGTTTGTACAAAAACTTTTTAACTAAATGAAAATATCTATTTGATGTTCAGTTAAGAGTTCCAGTTCTTCTTTGGACACAAATTCCTTCCTTCTCCACAGGTCTGAGAGGTAAATTATCCTATGTTCCTCTAATTTACTTATAATATCACTCTTTATATCTAATTTAGATCTTATCTTGGTGTATGGTGTTAGGTAAGCATCAAGCATTAATTTTTTCCGTACAAGTTTCCAATTTTCCCAGCAGTTGTTGTGGAATGGTGAGTATTTATCTCAAAAGCTGGGGTCTTTGGGTTTATCAAACACTAGACTGCTATATTTATTGCATGATTTGTCTTGTTATCTTATATTATCCTATTCCATTGATCGACTGCTCTATTTCTTAACCAGTACCAAAGGTTATTGATGACCACTGCTTGATAATGTAATTTTAGATCTGGCACAGCAAGGCCAACCTCATCAGTCTTATTTTTCATTAATTCCCTTGAGATTCTTGACCTTTTCTTCTTCTAAATGAATTTTGCTACTATTTTTTCTAGAGCTCTAAAATATTTTTTGGAAAATTTATTGGTATGGCACTAAACAAGTAAATTAGTTTGGGTATTACTGTCATTTTTATTATATTTGCAAGGCCTATCCATGAGCACTTGATGTTTTCCCAACTGATTAGATCTGACTTTATTTGTGTGGTAAATGTTTTATAGTTTAGTTCTTATACTTCCTGACTGTTTTGTGGCAGATACATTCCCAATTATTTCATACTATCAACAGTTATTTGGAATGGAATTTCTTTTTCTATCTCTTGCTGATGAACTTTGTTGGTAATATATAAAAATGTTGATTAATGTGGATTTATTTTGTATCCTGCACCTTTCCTAAAGTTGTGGATTGTTTCTAGCAGTGTTTTAGGTGAGTCTCTAGGGTCCTCTAAATACACCATCATGTCATCTGCAAAGAGTGATAATTTGGTTTCCTCATTATCTGCTCTAATTCCTTTAATCTCTTTTTCTTCTCTTACTGCCAAAGCTAACATTTCTAAGACAATATTAAATAGTAATAGTGACAGTGGGCAGCCTTGTTTCACTCCTGATCTTATTGGGAATTGTTCTAGTTTGTCCCCATCAGAAATGATGCTTGCTGATGGTTTTGAATATAGATTCTACTTATCATTTTAAGGAAAAGCCCACTTATTCCTATACTCTCCAGTGTTTTTAATAGGAATGGCTGTTGGATTTTATCAAAGGCTTTTTCTGCATCTATTTTTGTTTCTCCCATTCTATTGTTTTCTTCCATTTCTTTGTGTTGCTCTTGTTAGGAAAACCTTCTCATTATCACTTCTTGCTATTCTCTGGAATTCTGCATTCAGTTGGGTGTACCTTTCCTCTGTCCTTTCCTTCTTTTTGCCAATATTTATAAAGCCTCATCAGAGTGTCAATTTGCTTTCTTGTTCTTTTCCTTTGCAATTTTTTGTGCTGCTTCTTCCTATACAACATTGCAAACAACTCTGCTTGTAGTTCTTCAGGTACCCCATCTACCAGACCTCATCTTTTAAGTCTATTGATCATCTCCAGTTCATATTCCTAAGGGATGTTATTTAAGATCACACCTATATGGTCTGCTGGTTTTTCGTTCTTTCTTCAGTTTACATCTGAATTTTGCAATAAGAAGTTCATGATGTAAACACAGTCAGATCCGGATCTTTGTTTTAACTGACTGTAGTGTCTCTACCTTTGGCTACTGATTTTATAATCAGTCTCATTTCGATATTGACCATCTAGTGATGTGCACTAGATTCGTCTTTAGGGTTGGTGGAAAAGAATATTTTGGGAGGGAGGAAGGGAAAGAATTTGAAGCTCAAAGTTTTTAAAACAAATGTTAAAACTTATTTTTACTTGTAACTGAGGAAAATAAAATACTAAATAAAAAGGAAAAAAGAAGAAAAAAAAAGAAAAAGAATATTTATGACCAGTGAGTTATCTTGACAAAATTTTGTGTCTTACCCAGTAATAAATTGTTTTGCAGGTTATGGCTATGCCATATTGTTTGAGGTCAGGTATGGCCAGCCCTAATCCTTCCTTCTCTTTTTCCATTGATTTCCTTGATAATATGTAACTTTTATTCTTCTAAATGTTTCCTAGCTGTATAAAATGATACTTTGGAAGTTTGATATGACACTGAAAAAAGAAATTAATTTTGGAAGTATATTCATTTTGTTGTTGTTTTTGGATAAGGCAATTGGGTTTAAGTGACTTGCCCGGAGTGACACAGCTAGTAAGTGTTAAGTGTTTAATGCCAGATTTGAACTCAGGTCCTATTGACTTCAGGGCTGGTTCTTTATCCATTCTGCCACCTATTGCCCCCGTATATTCATTTTTCATATAATTGTTTGGTCTACTCAGGTTTAATTATTCAAAGCTGCCTTTATTTGTGTACAGAGTATTTTGGAATTGTGTCCATATGTTACTGTGTGACTTAGCAGGTAGGTACCCCAGTATTTTACACTATCTGTAGTTATTTTAAATGGAATTTTGCTTTCTATCTTTCCCAGTAGGTAATTCACAGAAGTGTCAATGATTTGTATAAGTTTATTTTATATCTTGCAATCATGATGGTTTTATTTCCTCTTTCACTATGCTTTGTTACTTCAATTTCTTTTTTTGTGTCTATTATTACTGTAATAATTAGAATTTCCAATCCTCTATTGAATAATGTAATGATGGGAATCTTTGCTGCACGCAAATTTATTGTATATGCTTTTAGTTTGTTCCTATTAAAATAATACTGTCTTGGTTTTAGAGAAAGCCTGTTTATCATTTCAGAAAAGCTTCATTTATTCCCATGCTTTCTAGTGTTTTTAATAGGAATGGGCATTGTATTGTGTCAAAATCTTTTTTAAAGCATCTATTGAAATAATGGTATTTTTGTTATAAATTTGGCCAATTATGCTTATGGTTTCCTTATATGGAACCAATACTATATTCCAGGTATGAGTTCTGCTTAGGTATGGGATATGCTCTTTATGATATGTCAAAGTAATATCCTTGCAAGTGTTTTGTTTACTTTTTTGTACCAATAATGATTAGCAAAATTGTTCTATACTCTTTTCCCTCTGTTTCGGCTCTCCCTAGTTAGATATCAAAGCCATATTTGTGTCATAGGAAGAATTTGGTAGGGTTCCTTCTTTTTCAATTATTCTCAAATAGTTTCTATGGTATTAGAATTAGTTTTTTTTGTTTGGTTGAATTGACTTGTAAATCTTTCTGGTCCTAGGAGTGGCTTTTTCCCCCTTTGGGAGCTCATTTATGACTTATTCAATTTCTTTTCCTGAGATAGTTCAGTATTCTATTTCCTCTTCTTGCAATATTTACTATTTTTTTTTTTCGTAAATATTCATCAGGACAGAACCAATGGAACCAAGACTAAAAAAGAAATACAAAGCTGGGAAAAATCTTTACAGCCAGTGTTTCTGATAGTCTAATTTCTTTTTTTTAAATGCCAAATATGTTAATATATATGATAATTCCAATATATGTATACATCTCTATAGAGTTATCTTGCTGTACAAGAAAAATTGGATTTAGAAAGAGAGAAAAAAACAACCTAAGAAGGAAAACAAAATGCAATCAAACATTCACAGAAAGCGTTAAAATGTTATGTCGATGTCCACACTCAGTTCCCCCAGGCCTCTCTCTGGATGCATATAACTGTCTTCATCGATGAACAATAGGAACTGGTTTGAATCACCTCATTGTTGAAGAGAACCATGTCCATCAGAATTGAGCATCTTAGAGTCTTGTTGCTGTATATAATGATCTCTTAGTTCTGCTCATTTCACTCAACATCAACTCACGTAGGTCTCTCCAGGCCTCTCTAAAATCATTTTGTTGGTCATTTCTGACAGACCAATAATATTCCATAACATTCATATACCATTATTTATTCAGCCACTCTCCAATTGATGGGCATCCATTCAGTTTCCAGTTTCTAGCCACTACAAAAAGAGCTGCCACAAACATTCTTGCACATGTGGGGCTGTTTCCTTCCTTTATGATTTCTTTGGGATATAAGCCCAATAGAAACACTGCTGGGTCAAAGGGTATGCACAGTTTCATAACTTTTTGAGCATAGCTCCAAATTGTTCTCCAGAATGGTTGGATCCCTTCACAGTTCCACCAACAATATATCAATGTCCCAGTTTTCCCACATCCCCTCCAACATTTGTCATTTTCTTTTCCTGTCATCTTAGCCAATCTGACAGGTGTGTAGTGGTATCTGAGTGGTCTTAATTTGCATCTTTCTGATCAGTAGTGATTTTGAGCACCTTTTCATATGCCTACAAATAATTTCAATTTCTTCATCTGAAAATTGTCTGCTCATACCTTTTCACCATTGATCAATGGGAGAATGTTTTGAATTCTTAAAAATTTGAGTTAATTCTCTATGTATTTTAGAAATGAGGCCTTTATTAGAACCTTTGAATGTAAAAATGATTTCCCACTTTATTGCTTCCCTTTTGATCTTGTCTGTATTAGTTTTGTTTGTACAAAATCTTTATAACTTAAAATAATCAAAATTATCTATCTAGTGTTCACTTATGACTTCTAGTTCTGTGGACACATTCATCCCTTCACCACAAATCTGAGAGGTAAACTATCCTGTTTCTTTAATCTGCGTGTAATTATCAGTCTTTATGTTTAAATCATGAACCCATTTAGATTTTACCTTGGTATGTGGTGTCAGCTGTAGGTCAAGGCCTAATTTCTTCCATATTAGTTTCCAGTTTTCCCAGCAGTTTTTGTCAAATAGTGAGTTCTTATCCCTAAAATTGGGTTCTTTTGGTTTGTGAAACACTGAATTGCTGTAGTTATTGACTGTTTTGTCCTGTGAGCCTATCCTATTCCACTGATCCACTATTTTGTTTCTTAGTAACAAATGGTTTTGATTATCATTGATTTATAATATAGCTTTATATCTGGTACAGCTAGGTTACGTTCATGAGCATTTTTTTTCTATTAATTCCCTCAAAATTCTTGATCTTTTATTCTTCCAGAAGAACTTTGTTACTATTTTTGCGAGTTGTGTAAAATAATTTCTTGGGAGTTTGATTGGTGTTGCACTAAATAAGTGGATTAATTTAGGTAGTATTATCATTTTTATTATATTCACTCAGTCTAACCGTGAGCACTTGATATTTTTCCAACTGATTAGATCTGACTTTATTTGTGTGGAAAGTGTTTTATAGTTTAGTTCTTATAGTTACTGAATTTTCCTCGGCAGATAGATTCCCAAATATTTTATGTTATCGACAATTATTTTAAATAGAATTTCTTTTTCTATCTCTTGCTGCTGAACTTTGGTGGTAATATATAAAAATGCTGATGATTTATGTGGATTTATTTTGTATCCTGCAATTTTGCTAAAGTTGTGAATTGTTTGTAGTAGTTTTTTAGTTGCGTCTCTAGGGTTCTCTAAATATAGCATCATATCATCTGAGAAGAGTGATAATTTGGTTTCCTCATGACCTACTCTAATTCCTTTAATCTCTTTTTCTTCTCTTACTGCCAAATCTAACATTTTTAATACAATATTAAATAGTAACGGTGACAGTGGGCAGGCTTGTTTCACTCCGGGTCTTATTGGAAATGGTTCTAGTTTGACTCCATTACATTTTATTCTTGGTGATGGTTTAAAATATATGCTACTGATCATTTTTTAGGAAAAGCCCATTTATTACTATATTCTCTAGTGTTTTAATCTGAATGGGTGTTAGATTTTATCAAATGCTTTTTCTGCATCAGCTGAGCTAATCATATAATTTTTTAAAAATTGGTTATTAATATAAATGATTATGCTGATAGTTTTCCTAATATTGAATTAGCCCTGCGTTATTGTTGTAAATCCTACTTGGTCATAGTGTATTATTCTGGGGATGACTTTCTGTAATCTCATTGCTAATGTTCTATTTAAGATTTTTGCATCAATATTCATTAGAGAAATTGGTCTATAGTTTTCTTTCTCTGTTTTCACCTTAATTGGTTTAGCCATCAGCACCATATCTGTATCATAGAAAGAATTTGGTAGTACACCTTCTGTCCCTATAATTTCAAATAGTTTATATAGTATTGGAATTAATTGTTATTTGAATCTTTGGTAGAATTCACATGTCAATCCATCTGGCCCTGGAAATTTTTTCTTAGGGACTCGATTCTTGTTCTATTTCTTTTTCTAAAATGGGGCTATTTAAATAACTTATTTCCTCTTCTTTTAACCTGGCCAATCTATATTTTTATAGATGTTTCACCATTTCATTTAGATTATCAAATTTATTGGCAGCAAGTTGGGCAAAGTAACTCCTAATTATGGCTCTAATTTCCTCTTCCTTGGTGGAAAGTTCTCCCTTTTCATTTTTTGAGACTAACAATTTGATTTTCCTCTTTCCTTTTTCTAATCAAATTAACTAAAGGCTTATGTATTTTGTTGTTTTTTTTTATAAAACCAACTCTTAGTGTTATTTATTAATTCAATAGTTTTCTTATTTTCAATTTTATTAATCTCTCCTTTTATTTTCAGAATTTCCAATTTGGTATTTAATTTAGCCACATACTGAGAAGATGGAACTCATTGGCAAAGACCCTGATGCTGGGAAAGGATGAAGGCAAAAGGGAGAAGGGGCAGAAGATGAGAAGGTTGGGTACAAGGGGCCACAAAGAGTTGGACATGACTGAAGAATAACAACAAAAATAAAGAGGCTGATAGGTAAAATTGATTAGTTACACATATACAGAAGCAAATCAGCGTAGTAATTCAGAGTGTAAAATAAACCCAGGGATCATAGCCATTCCAGAACTAACAACATTTCAAAAAACTATACACAGAAAATGGTCTGCGAGAAACTAGGTGAAGAACAACATCTCACACTACATACCAAGTAAGCATCAAATTGGAATATGATATATACATAAAGAATGACAACATTAAGGAAAAGAGGAGTGTTGAAGAAATTACCTCATATATATGGAGAGGGAGGATTTCAGGGTTAGACAAGAGATGGAGGGAGTCACAGGAAGTAAAATGGACAATGTTGATCACCTAAAATTAAGATGCTCTTTGGAAGAGTGAGGGAGAAGGAAACAGTAAAACCATGATGATATAAAACACCAATGACATCAGTGAAACTTTTTAAAGGAAACTGTGAGCACTCAAAGGAGGAACAAGAGAAGCAACTGGTTTTAAACAAATAAATATGATGAATAGGATATTTTAGGTCCTTATAACTAAGAATCACATGATAGCCATACTGGGTTCAATCCAAGATGCAGGTCTGTTACTAGCACACTTTTGCCCAGTAACATTTTTTGCCATTTCCCAGGCTGTGAATTCACCTGCATTGAAGTGACAGACAATTTTTCTCCAAAAGGACTGCCATTACCATGAGGATGATTAAAGACTATAAGAACCTTCATTTAAAGCATTTAATTAGGATAGAATAAAGTTTCAGAAAGACTGCAACAGTAATTGCAGGATAAAGGTTGTCTGACAGATTTTTTGAGTTAAGTATTGGGAAATGTGGATTCCCTTCCCATAAAGGTCTAAACAAGTTAAACCTGAACTTTACATAACACAAGGTATTTGAAGATCCCTAGAAAAGAGGGAGTCTATCCTACTATCATCATGGTGACAGAGTCACCTTGATTTGCCTCTCATCTGCCAAGGCTTCTGGAAACTTGCCTATTTGGGATCAGAGAGGCAGGGGAGCACATCAGGCCTCAGCACCTGAGGCAATCCTCTCCCCAGGGACTCTGGCTGAGTGGATGACTTTCCTCAGGTGCAGAGATTTTGCTCTGAAAGGAAGCACATCAACCCTCGCCCAGCCCATGTGAAGATTGAGACTGAAAACAGAATCCTAGAAAAGAGGTCGTCTCCTTTCCTTCTAACAGAAATGAGGCATCTTGTTGGTGGTCCTTCAGCTGTGACCTTTCTGCCCTCCATCTCCATCCCAAACCCAAATAAGGATCCACAATGTGAAGGAAAGGAGTCTTGGTGGAGGAGAAGGGGCCCCTGGCGAGGTTTGCAGACTGCTCTGACTAGGGCTTGCTCATCTGCACAAGGCACTTACCTTTCCTGGGACTTAGTTCCTCCTGTTTGAAGTTGCAGGCTGGGGAGGAGAGGGAGACTCAAAGCATCCTGTCCATTCTGAATGTAGGGTCCAGTGGGAGAGCCCCAGACTGGGTCAGTAGTGGGACTGGCACCTGGATCTTGCCTCCATGAAATCCATTCCCACCCAGTGCCTCTCTGGGCAGGGAAAGGGCTGCACAAGCCCAAGATCAGATAGAGAGGAAGGTCTCAGCCTGGGGGAGATCTTCCCTTGGACCCCTCAGCCCAGTCCCCTTGCTGGCTGCTACACTCTCCATGCAAGTCCTTTCCAGAAAGTTCCCTTGAAGAGCATCGAGAAGTATTCAGAAAATATGGGGGGGGAACACAGAGTATTCCTTACCTCCCTTCAGGAGGCACTAGGAGCCTCAAGCATCCCTTCAGAGAGAGAGG
>JAJPUD010033927.1:0-11105 GCA_023553655.1 Myrmecobius fasciatus
GTCCGGAAGCAATAGTCCCCACGGACCACAGACTGGCCCGCTCCTGGGGTTTCCTGCCTGACAGGCTATTCGAAGGGCAGAGGGAGAGTCTATCCCTTAGAAAGTGATTGCAGGGGATGGGAAAAGGGGGAAGGATGAGGGAGTTGGTGAGGTGGGGGAATCTGCGGCAGGATCTCGGGAGGTTGGGGACAAGGCCCAAAAAGATCGGGGAGATTTAAGGAGGAAGCCACAGAGTGGGAGGAGCCATGGGCCGGGGGGCAGGGACTGGAGAAAAGGAGCCTGAGGGACAGATTGAGGAGGGGGCCTTGGAGTCTGCGGGGGTGAGAGAGGCGGCCTTCAGGGCTGGATGTGTGAGGAGGTGGGGGAATGACAGGGCTCCTAGAACACATGGAGGTAGAGGTCTCTGGGGAATAAGAGAAGGGACCTGTGGGGAGGATGCTGGGGTGCCTCCCGAGGGCATCAGTCAGCCCAGAGGAGCAGAGCACCCCAGGAGACACTGAACGTTCTCCCCCAGGCCCATTTAAGAAAAGGCCCTGCCTACCTTGTAGGCTGACATTGTCAGGGTCCTGAAGGTTGTCAAAGAGGGGGGAGTAGTCACCATAGACTTCAACATAGGCGCCTTCCTCATCGCCCCTGACGGAGCCCGCCGAGGAAGAGGAGCGAAGGGATGCCTGGGACTGGGCCAGCTGAGAGCAGCCCACCAAGTTGCTGTGCTCAGCTGGGGGCGAGGTGGCCACCTCTCTGTCCTTCTGGCCCTCGGGCTTAGGGAGAGCATCCTTCTTTGACTCCTTTATGTCTGGTGGGGTGGAGGGGAGGCTGTCACGGTGTCTGCAGGGAGCTGGATACCCGCCCTAGCCCCTTCCCCAAGTCCTGGTCCCCAGGACTCAAGGGGACAGTAATTGCTCTGCCCCAGAAGCGGCTCATGGTCCTCCAGCTCAGTGCCTCTGGCTGCCCAGCAAGAACCCAAACCCCTTCCCTCTGCCGGGCAGCTGCAGGCACTTCCCTATGCTTTGCCTTAATCATCTCTACCATCTCCTTGCTAGTGGCTTCGACTGTGCCCCTGGGTCCCTCAGCTGTGCATTTTTGCCTTATCTTCCTGGTATCTTCACTGCTCCCTGACCCACTCACATCCCTCCCCTTTCTAGCCCTCTTTTAAGGGTCATCTTCTCCCATTTAGAATATAAACACCTTGAGGGCAGAAAACCTCTTGTTTGCTGTTACCTGCATTCTTAGCATTTGGGTCAGTGTTTGGTGCAAGGTACTGAACCCTTTATCTATCTGGGTCAGGGTAGGATGATAAATAATGACTTCCCAAGGTTCTGTCTCCTAATGAGAACAGGGAGGCTGGACAGTGTCCATGGATGTTAATCCCTCCCCATGAGCCTTTCCACACTGGGGCCTATGGGAGAGAGGAAACTGTAAGCTCCCTGAGGTCGGTCTGTTCTGCACATTCTCTATACATTGTGTATATTCTGTGTGCTCAGGCCTTTCTTCCCTACTTGCAAGGCCAGGAATCGAGGCTTATTATATGCCCTCCGCGCCATGTTGAGCCATTCTGTCCTGCATATTTTATCACACTCTGCCATCCTATTATATAAATATTAAATGCCCATCCTTAGAAGGAAAACTGAATGAGCTTATATGATGGAAGCTGTTTCATCCCACCCATCTCATTTACCCCCCCAAGATCCCAACACACACACACACACACACACACACACAAACACAGAATGGGCACCTTAGCATCTGCCCACCAATCCCAGTGCTACCCAGGCCAGACCCACCCTTCAACAGCACTCCCCCTTCTCCCCCTCGAATCTGGCTGCTCCCCCAAAACCCTGCTTACCAGCCTCACTATTTTCCAGGGACTGATCCTCCTCAGATACCTTGAGGAAAACTTCTTCCAGTGTAGTGTCCATGAGCCCAAAACTGGTCAGCTGTAGCTCCTCCAAGCTTAATTCCAAGTGCTGCCCAAGCACAGAGAGAGTCAGGGGTATTTCAAGAACCCAGCCCTCCATTTGCCCCCATAACCCCTGAGAAGCTGTGCTGATGCACAAATGCCTTCCTAAAGGACGCAGGCATTCCCCACTGTCCCTCCAGGAGGTCACTCACTGTGCAGCCCCACAAGCAATCCCTCCTGCCTTCGGGAAAGCTCCTAGAGTGACTCTCCTCAGGCTCAGGTCTAAGCATCTTCCAAATTAGTGCCCAGCATTACACTTTGATTTTGGAGGGTGCTCAGAGCCTTCTCTGTTACCCCGGGGACAATCACTCCTGGTTACCCATCACCACTGGCTCTCTACCTGGAAAAGTCGTTCAAAGCCCCCTTTCTTGGCAGCTTCACTGGGCAGGATGTAGGAGAGTTCGGTGTTAGTGTCTGAGATGAGCAGACAGGAAGCCACGTACTTCTTGATGAACTGGGACACCCGGGTTTCAGAGCAGGGGCTGAGAGCCGAGGAGGCCGGAGAGCTGGGTGTCTGGCCAGACTCTGAGAGAGCAGAGGGCGGCAGTTGGTTAGGGGTGTGGAATGGGGGAACCCACTCCTTATCAGCAGCTGGGAAATTAGGAAGGGAGCCCCCCAGTGCGAGGCAGAGAAGGGACACACGGACAGAACCCACACTGCTGAAAGGGAAATTCGGGGCATGGCGGGAAGGGAAAGCGCAAAGGGCACACACCAGATACACTGCCGGGCTCTGCCTGCCGCTTGACAAGGGTCAGCCGATAGCCATCCCCGTAGGTGCTCTTCAGGAAGAGTGAGGAGCCACAGCACTTGAGTTTGCCGTGGGAGATAATAGCAATGCGGTCACCCAGTAGGTCTGCTTCATCCATGTGGTGAGTGGACAAAAGGATGGTCCGTCCTATGGAGTCACAGGTGAGATTAGGGACACTCTGGAGTCCCTTCAGTTCAGACAAGCCCTGGGCTGACCCAGAAGCCCTGGTGCACAGTAGGTGCTTTATAAATGCTTGGAAATTGTTCAGTAAAGAAGGCTATGAGTAAAGGATCAGTAAAGGATATGAAATGTGGACCAAAACATATCATTTCCATGATCTCTATTGACGTTTGCTTGCACTGGGTTTCCTTTCTCAGATATTTTTTGTTCATGTAGATAATGATTTTCTTGCACAACAATGATAAGTATGGAAATATGTATACATATATTCGACTTGTCAAATATTTTAATATAATTAACATGTAGTGGACTTCCTGCCATCTAGGGTAGGGAAGGGGACTGGGGGGGGGGGGGGGCGGAAATTTGTAGCGGAAAGCTTTGTAATGGTCAATGTTGAAGAACTACCCATACATATGTTATGCAAATAAAAAATTTTAATTAAAAAAATATATATATATATGCTTGGTGATTGACTGTGGCCCACCTTCAAAGTTACATCCCCAGAGACTAGAGCCCCTTCAGCCCTAAACTCCCCGACTCCCTCCCCTCACCCATCTCACCAGGCTTGTACTTCAGGATGAGATCCCAGATGGCCCGGCGGGCATAGGGATCAACGCCAGCAGTGGGCTCATCCAGGATGATGGCCCGGGAACCTCCCACAAAGGCAATGGCCACTGACAACTTGCGCTTCATCCCACCAGACAATGTTTGCACCAGGGAGTGACGCTTATTGGACAGCTCTAGATCTTCAATCATCCTAGGGAGGAAGAGAGCAGGCATAGGATTGGTAAGTCCAGTCAGCAAGCATTCACTAAGAATCTACTATATACCAGACACTGTGCTAAGTGCAGGGGATACAAGGAAGGCAAAATTCATCCCTCTTCTGAGGAAGCTTACAGTCTGACAGTAAGAGTATAATAAAGATGGCCTCATGTTATAACGGGACCCACACCCCCCTTGCATGAGCATTACTCAACAGGAAGATGGCTCAGTGAATACAGAGCTGACCAAAAAACCTAGCTTCAAATCCAGCCTCAGACACTCACTAGTTGGGTGACTCAGTTTAATCAAATTGGGATAATAACAGCACCTACTTCCCAGGGTTGTTTTGAGGATCAAATGAGATAAATGTGTAAAGCAGTTAGCACAGTGCCTAGCACTCAGTAAGTGCTATGTAAATGTTAACTATTATTATTAGCTATTATTATGACCGAGAAAATTAGGTATAAATTATTGTCCAAGCCCACTTTAGAGAGGTCTGAATGACCTTATAGAACTTGATCCCCATTTTTCTAAAGTTTTTCTATAGGACTATATACTACACAAATGAATTGTGACATCTATACAATCACTTGCCTTTAATAATTTTCATCTCAAGTTTGGCAATACTTGTCTCTCCTGCCCCTGTCCACCTCCTATAATAATAGTAACTCATTTAAAGTTTCAATAACATTTTAAGGATTACAAAGCACTTTCCTCACAACAACCCTGTGAACAAGAGAGTAAGATATATTGTTCCCACTTTACAAACTAACCCAGGTGACCCTGGATCCTCAAAGTTTATGACGGCAGAATTCCAGTTCTGACAGATTATATCATGCTCAAGAAGCTCTAAAAGAGTCCCAAACAGATTATGGCTGTTTTTTAAAGGACCAGTCTAAGTACAGAGGGAAGGGCTTATCACCAGTGGCTGTATGGTAATGAATTCTTGGACTCTGGCAACCCATGAAACAAAGAAAAATGCAAAATGACTCTGGGTTTGCTTCTGTTGGGATAGAGGCAGGGGAATACAGAGGTGAATAGAGATTATTAAGAATCACCAAATTTTTAGACTACTTATAAATATTTAGCTGGAGTGTTTCTACTGGGCTTGTATCCCAAAGAGATCTTAAAGGAAGGAAAGGGCCCCACATGTGCAAGAATGTTTGTGGCAGCCCTTTTCGTAGTGGCTAGAAACTGGAAATAGAATGGATGCCCATCAATTGGAGAATGGCTGAATAAATTATGGTATATGAATGTTATGGAATATTATTGTTCGGTAAGAAACGACCAGCAGGATGATTTCAGAGAGGCCTGGAGAGACTTGCATGAACTGATGCTGAGTGAAATCAGCAGAACCAGGAGAACACTATACACAGCAACAAGACTATACGATGATCAATTCTGATGGACATGGTTCTCTTCAACAATGATGTGACTCAAACCAGTTCCTATTGTTCAGCAATGAAGAAAGCCATATACATCCAGAGAGAGGCCTGTGGGAACTGAATGTGAACCACAACACAGCATTTTAATGCTTTCTGTGAATATTTCCATGCATTTTGTTTTCCTTCTTAGGTTGTTTTTTTTTTTCTCTCTTTCTAGATCTGATGTTTCTTGTGCAGTAAGATAACTGTATAGATATGTATACATATATTGGATTTGTCATATAATTTAGCATATTTAGCATGTATTAGATTACCTGTCATCTAGGGGTCGGGGTGGGGGCAAGGAGGGGAAAAGCTTGGAACAAAAAAAAAAGTTTTGCAACAGTCAATGTAGAAAAATCACTCATATATTTTGTAAATAAAAAGCTTTTAATAAAACAAACAAATAAATAAATAAATATTTAGCTGGTACTCTAAATGGGAGATCCTTGTCCAGTGACAAATGGTTGAACTTGCTACAGGACAATATGAATCTTGCCTGTCTTAACACTCTCAAGGATTCTTAATCTGGTTCCTTAAGGGGTCCATGAACTTAGATGGGGGGAAAAATCACATTTTTAAAAATGTATATAATTGATTTCTTTTATCATTCCTTTATCATTTCCTTTATCAAGCTGTCTATTTTATTTTATGCATTCAAAAACATTATTCCCAAGAAGTTCCTGGACTTCACCAGATTGTCATGGGGGAGGGGCCATGACATAAAAAAGATGAACTCCTATTACAAATGAAACCAGAAAGGCTAATCTGCCTAATAGAAGGATAAATTTACAAGTTCTACTTGGGGAAACAAAAAAAAGATGGGTTAAAATGGTATGACTGACAAAACACTTGTTAGAAGACAAAAGGAAATGATTTCAGAAAAAACATGTAAGACCTATATGAACTGATGCAAAGGGAAGTGAGAAGAACCTAGAGATCATTGTGCACAGTAACAACAATATTTTAATTTGATCAGCTGTGAAAGATTGACTACTATTCTGATCCATACATGATCCAAGATCATTCCAAAGGACTCATGATGAAAAATATTACCCATTTCGAAAGAGAGAACTGAACTCTGAGTGCAAATTGTACTATAATTTTCTCATCTCCTTTATTTTTCTTGCTTTAAAAAATATGGCTAATATGGAAATACATTTTGCACAATTTCACATTTAACTGATGTCATACTGCTTGCCTTCTCAGTGGATAGAGGAGGAAGGAAGAATTTGAAACTCAAAATTTAGAAAAAATTAATAAATAAATAGTAGACTAAAAAGTAATAGCTGCTAAAAGATCTCTTTCCATTATCAACCAAGGCATAAAATGGAGAGGTGAAACTTGACAAAGGTGTTTGCTATTGTGGCAGAGTGTTCAGATTCAGGAGGGATTTCCTACAAATGATGAAGGCATTTTGGGGTTCTTATTCAGAGATGACATTCAGCCCCTAGATCATTGCAGAGCTTCCTATGTGAAACCCATAATCATTCGAAAGAATTTGGTAGGAGTATCCAACACAGAAAAAACAAGTAGATGAAGAATGCCTACTTAGTGTAGACTATGATAATTGGTTAGAGACATCACATACAGTTGGCCAATCAGTGGAGAAATCATGGATACATGCTACAGATGAATGATGAACTGGACTCAAATTTGAACATTTGAAATTTGCCTTGGGAAACGAGAGCAGATGAGATAGGGTTAGAATTGTGATTTTATTGTTATAGAGATGTCCCAGAGGAGGAAAGTCCTACCAATGCAGGTAAGTACCTTTTCTGTAGCTTATGTACTCAAAGTGGCCTAGGGCACTGAGAGGTTAAGGCACAAAACCAATATGTGAAAAAATCAGAACTTGAACTGGAGAACTGAAATCCTGAATCATCCAAAAAGTAATGGAAAGGCTGAGGGTGGGAAATAATTAATTAATTGACTAATTTAAAAGCCCAACAAAAACTAAGATTTATGTTGGGTGAAAGCAGGATGTAATACAGGACCAACAAGGAACCTCATGAGAGGAAGAACATAAAGAGTATCAAAAAGGATGATAGAAAAAGATGGACCTAGAATAGGAGAGAGGGAACAGTCAATGGATATCTCTTTCAAGTCCAGAGTTAAAGAAAGACCCCCATCTCACCCGTGGAGGATTTATGGCAGACATGAGAAGAGAAGCATGAGTTGAATTAGCACTATTGATTATTGATCATTAACATCACAGACCCACTGAAGTAGTATTTACAGATTAGGCCACTGCGGCTCAGAGGGTCTCCTTTGTGACCCAAAGTCACGGATCTAGTGGGCCCTGGATTTAGGTCTCAAGCGGCGCTCTTGGAGCCCAGAGCCCATTACCTCTCCAGGACATGTCTTTTAGTGTGTTTTCTCTCCAAATTCCTCCCTCTGCCAGGGCCTTTTCCACATCCCCCTACCCTGCCTCCCCCGGGGCCAGCTCCTACTTGTCCATCTCCTTCTGGATCTCCTCCTTGGCCATGCTCTTGAGCTGTGAATAGAACCACAGGTGCTCCTCCACTGTGAGCTTGTCAAACAGCACATTGTGCTGGGGACACATGCCCAAATTCTTGCGGATTTCGTCCATCTCTGTGCGGATATCATGGCCATAAATAGTGGCTGAGCCTGATGTTGGCGGGAACAGCCCGGTCAGGATGGACCTGGAGTGGAAGAGGGGAGAGAATAAAGGAGAGCCCAGAGGGACTGGTAAAGTGGGCTGGGACTCACGGCTAAGCCCCCAGCCCCAGCACCTGGCAAACAGCGGTACTCACATGGTGGTGGTCTTGCCAGCTCCGTTGTGGCCCAAGAACGAGACCACCTGATTTTCGTAAAGGTTCAGACTCAGTTTGTTCAAAGCCATCTTCTTGTCATTCTTATAGACCTTGGTGAGCTTATCCACACAAACAACCAGGGGCAGGTGGCTGGGCTCCTCTTCGATACCCCGAGTTTCCTCTGCATCAGAAGACCCGGTCAGCCAGGGCTGGACGCAGGGCCGAGTCCACTCTTCCCCACTTGTCTTGGCGACATTTCAGACTCCCACCCCCTGCGCCCAGCTTACCCAGCCTCCGGCTCTCCATAGCACAGGCCTGGTCTTCCTCCATGACACTGAGTCGAGGGGGTCTCGCCCAAGGCCAGCTCCATTCCCAGGCCTCGGCCCGCCCGCTCCCCAACCAGTAAGACTTCTGAAGTGGGAAATACCAGGGCCGAGGAAGCCCATACATGCCTAGGAGCAGGACCAAAAGGGGATCAGGGTTAGAGCTGGGATGGACCGTAGCACCCTCCTTTGTAAAGGGGCAGAAAAAGAAAGGCAGTGAGGGGGACTGTAGCAGAGCTGGGATGTGGATCCCACTGCTGAGGAAACAGGCAGGAACATGCAGGCCTGGGGGACAAGAGAGCCTTCTGAGACAACACGGAGAGAATGCTGCCCAGGCATGAAGATCCGAGTTCAAATTCTGGCCCAAACTTCGTGATCCTGGCCAAGATATTTAACCTCCACAAACTTCAGTTTCTCTTCTTCTGGAAAGGGATAATAATCCCATCTACTTCACAGCATAGCAAGAATCAGATAAGTGTTATGTAAAACCTTAAATTTTCATGTACTTATGAACTATTATTATCACTATGACTAATAATAATAATTATCTCATTCACTTCTTTTCCTATAAAAGAGTTCAGATAAAAAATAGTCCCAGGACAAGGCACTATATCCTATTATTATCCTTGTGTATTCAGGCTGTCCCAAAAGTCTTAGTGCGATTTAAGCTTTCATGAGTCTCACTAAAACTTTGGGGACATATCCTGTTTTAATGCCATTATCTTGTTCCTCTCCTCTTTTTGAGGAGTTCAGATAAAGACAGTCTGATATCCTGCCATTGCTATTTTGTATTTTATGTTTGGCAAACTGTTGCAGATGTGGATAAATGAATGCTGGGCTTGTTTGGTATGTGCTCTTGTTTTGACCAGGGACAATACCAGTGTGGACTTCACACCTATCTGTGACTGCTAATCAAAAGCCCCAGGTTTCATTCAATCCAGGTCTCAACCCCTCCTGTGGATTCAAGGACTCTTGTCTCCTCACAAAGTCCTCACCAACAAGTCTGGCTTGATTCCACAACCTCCTTCCCCAAGGACATCCAGTTAACTGGGCTGGGGAATGCGAGCTGATAAAGTACTTTCTTCTGACCCTGGATAAGGGGACATTAAGAGTTCTGGAATTGCTAAGCTTGAAAACACTGGTAAATATTTACTGTTGACCATGGGAAAGGATGTTGTTGTTAAGTTTCTAAAGTATTTAGGAGGGCCTATTCTGGCAATTCCAAAATGTCTCTACAGACAGTCCCCTCTGGGGGAAACCTTAGAATAAATTAATTTCCCAAATTAATTTGACCAAAGAACACTTAGGGCTTGAAATATATTAACTAGACCTGGAGAGTCCCCAGGAAAATGATAATGTTTGGGAGGAAATTAAGCCTTTTCTCACCCTGAAAAATTTCCACATGTAATACATATTTTTAATCCACATGAAATTTCATATTTACTAATTTTTAGGCAACAAATATGATTAGCATCAATATTTTTTCATAGAAAACCAGTTCACATCTTGAAGAAATGAAGAACACAGTTTGGCCTATGTTTGGGCCAGTAAGTCCTTCAATATTTTTTAGGCAACAAATATGACTAATATCAACATTTTTCAGAGAAACCCAGTTGATATCATGAAGAAATAAAAAACACAATTTGCTCTATGTTTATGGGCCAGTAAGTCCTTCAATATTTTTTAGGCAACAAATATGATTAATATCAACATTTTTTCACAGAAACCCAGTTGATATCATGAAGAAATAAAAAACATAGTTTGGCCTATGTTTATAAGCCAGTAAGTCCTTCAATATTTTTTAGGCAACAAATATGACTGATGTCAACATTTTTTCAGAGAAAACCAGTTCATATCATAAAGAAATGAAGAACACAATTTGCCCTATGTTTATGGGCCAGTAAGTCCTTCAATAATTTTTAGGCAAGAAATATGACTAATATCAACATTTTTTCAGAGAAACCCAGTTGATATCATGAAGAAATGAAGAACATAGTTTGGCCTATATTTGTGGACCAGTAAGTCCCTCAGATTTAGGGGGAAATTCCTGGACTCATCCTCTGCTCTTCCCCTTGCTTGAGCCTCCATTTAATAGATAACATTTATATGGCACTTTAATCTTTCACAGAGGATTTTGCGTATGTTCTCTCATTTGATCCTCACAGCAAGCTCTGAGGGAGCAGCTATTATTATTCCCATTTTAAGAAACTGAGACTAAGAAACTTGCCCAGAGTAACACAGGACTGAAGGCAAGATCTGAAGTCAAGCATTCCAGATTCCAAGTTCAGCCAGTACTTTATTCACTCTACCACTGAGCTGGATCTGAAGTAGCTATTCTTTAATTAATTCTATGCTCTATAGCCAGCTCCTCCCACCTCTCTGGGGTCTGAATGGTGGGGGGCGGCTCTTCCCAGGCCACATCCCTCTGAGAGCCCACCAAGTGTTCCCTGGCCCTATCCCCTGAGCCAAAGATTTCAGACTTCACTGGGACAAGAGGGCCCTAGGTGTGCTTCTGCCTTAGATTCAACAAAAACTGATGAATAGTTAGAGATAATAGGGCAGCTAGGTGGCACTGTAGTGCCCAGAATGCTCGGCCTGGAGTCAGGAAGACACTTTCTGAGTTCAAAATCTGCCTCAGACACAAACTGTGTGATGCTGGGCAAGTCACTTAACCCTATTTGCCTCAGTTTCCTCATCTGTAAAATGAGCTGAAGAAGGAAATGGCAAATCCACTCCAGTATTTTTGCCAAGAAAATCCCAACTGGAATTATGAATATTTGGGACATGACTAAAATAAACGAATATATTGATTGATTGATTAATATAATAATACTTATTGTAATGAAATTTATTGTCTAGCAGGATCAGATTTATAATCCAATCTCCTTCCTGGGGACACACACACACACACACACACACACACACACACAC
>JAJPUD010033928.1:1066-11105 GCA_023553655.1 Myrmecobius fasciatus
GCAGTAGCCCAGAGTAAGGCTAGCTGCAATCATGTTTTTTCAGAAATCTCTGTCCAAAATTTCCATATGTAATATTTGTTTTATTCTGCATTTTTGGCACAAATCTTGCGGGGGCAATTGTTGATGTATTCGACAACTCAAATCACTTCGGATTAGAGAGGGTGGGAATAGGAATGGACAATGATCTATCCTGTCTTTGAAGATTTCTGACCCATGTGATTTTTAGTACCAGAAAGGCAAAATTCCACAATGAGATCAAACATAGTGGGAAAAGTTCCAGCAACTAGAGTTTTAATTCATCACCTTCCAAAAACTGTTGTATACCCCTGAACTCCTCTCCAAAAGATGTCCCCTTTTTTTCTCTCCTCAAAGCTGCACATTCAAAAGATACTCTTGTCTTCCTTACCATGACCAGCTTCCAGGAGGAATCTTTCCTAAGCATACAAAGCTTATTTAGAAACTGGCTAAGCTTTAGAGAAGAGGAATGAATGGCAAAAGACTTCAGCACAGGGCACTGTTTTGAATGAGTGTGCCAGAAAGCTCAAGCCCCCTCTACCCCTCCAGGAAAGCCCAGGTCTGAGGAGGAGAGTCTTAGAAACATCGTGATCCTCATAACTACTTCCTATTGAGCTCCTGCATCCAGCCTTAAGAGGAGCAACTCTTTGTCAGTCAGTCAGTGAACCTTTAAGTGCCTACTATCTACCAGGTATGGGGAATACAAAGAAAGGCAAAAGGATAAAAGCCCTGACCTCAACAAGCTTACGTTCTTATGGGAGAGACGGCATGCAAACAACTATGTGCAAATCACCTACATTCAGAATAAATAGGAAGCAACCAAAAGAGAATTTCCTGTAGGAAGTTTCCTGTAGAAGGAAGGAAGGGTTTTTGGTGGCACTTGAAGGAAAGCAGGAAAATGAAAGGGGAAGGGAGAACATCCCAGCCCTGAAGAGCAATCCGAGAAAATGGCCAGACTCGGGAGATCGAGGGTTTTGTTTGAGCAATTCTGAGGACGTCAGTGTCACTGGGTGCAGGAGCACATGGCTCTCGATGATGGAAAACATAAGAAGAATAAGATGGTAGGAGGGATTGGGATATGAATGCCAAACAGGGCAATTTTGTATTTCATCCTGGAGGTGGATAAGAAGCCCCTGGAGTTGCTTGAGTCGAGGGATGACGTGGCAGGACCTATATGATGAGAGGCTCTGAGGTCCGTGGAATCTCCAGCTGTGGAACTGGAGGGGTACTCCAATGAGGCACTGGGGTGGGCATACAGGTGAATGTGGTTGGAATCACTAGTGGTGGCTCCAGGGTGCTGTTCTCCATCATCTGGCTATTCTGCCCTTGGAGAATGGAGGTTCCATGTGGAGGCATGAAGTTGGATTGAACTGCACTCAGCCAAGGAGGAGTCCAAGCAGGAATGGGGTTCCAAGCACATGCCCCTGAGGTGTCATAGTCTGTGGACTCAATGTCAGACACTTCATGCTCCGAGCCCACATGCCTGGCACTCATGAATGGAAAGACTTGTTCTAATTCTTCCTTGAATGGGTAGAGAATAGGACCACCCTGAAAATTTTGATTGGACTCCTGGAAGGTCCAGTATAAATCTTCCAGGGCCACCATCATGTCCCTACATTCACTCCAGCTCCTCTTGACTCCCTCCTTGTGCAGCAGCCTAGAAATCATCCTATACAGTCACTCTACGTGACTGAAAGGAGAACAGACTGGTATGACGTGTGGCAGGGAGACCTCCGAGCAGCTATTGCAATAATCTAGGCATGAAGGGATGGGAATCTGTACCAGGGTGGGGGCAGCATCAGAGAAGAAAAGGGGGGGTATATTCAAGATATGCTGAAAAGCTGACACTGACAAGCCTTGGATACTCGAGGTGAGAAAGAGTGAGTCCAGGATGGCTCCTAGGCTGAGCCTGGGGGGCAGGGAGAGCGGTGGGGAGGGAAAATAGATATGGGGAAGAAGCTGCTAATTGAAAATAGTTTCAATTTCTTCATCTGAAAATTGTCCGTATCCTTTCACCATTTATTGATAGGAGAATGACTTGAATTCTTTTACACTGGAGTTAATTCTCTATGTATTTTGAGAATGAGCCCTGTGTCAGGACACTTGAGTGGAAAAATAGCACTTCAGTGTATAAAAAATCAAGCAGAAATGAGCAGAACCAGGAGATCACTGTACACGGCAACAATAAGACTATATGATGATCCATTCTGAAGGACATGGTTCTCTTCAAGGATGAGATGTTTCAAACCAGTTCCAGTTGTTCAGTGATGAAGAAAGCCATATACACCCAGCAAGAGGCCTGTGGGATCTGAGTCTGGACCACAACTTAGCATTTTCACCCTCTCTATTGATATTTGCTTGCATTACATTTTCCTTCTCAGATTTTTTTTTTCTTATCCATGTGAATTTTTCTTGTACAGCAAGACAACTGTATAACTATGCATGCATATATTTGATTTGTCAAGTATTTGAACATAATTAACATATATTAGACATCCTGCCATCTAGGGGAGGGAGTGGGGGAAGAAGGGAAAAATTTGTAACAGAAAGTTTTGCAAGTATCAGTGATGAAAGATTATCCGTGCATATTTTTTTTATTAAAACTTATTATTTGCAAAACATATTTATGGGTAATTCTTCAACACTGACCCTTACAAATATTTCTGTTACAAATTTTCCCCCCTAGTCCCCACCCCTCCCCTAGATTAACATGTAGCAACATGTTAATTATGTTAAATATTTGACAAATCGAATATATGTATACATATATTCACACTTATCATTCTTGTGCAAGAAAAATTGTATCTACAAAAAAAATCAGAGAAAGGAAACACAATGCAAGCAAACATCAATAGAGAGCATGAAAATGTTATGTTGTGGTCCACATTTCACATCCCTCTCTCTGGGAGTATATGGCGTTCTTCACTGAACAACTGGAACTGGTTTGAAACATTTCATTGTTGAAGAGAGTCATGTCCATCAGGATTTATCGTCATATAGTACTGTTGTTGCGTGTATAATGATCTCCTGGTTCTGCTCATTTCACTCAGCATCAGTTCATGTAAGTCTCTCCAGGCCTCTCTGAAATCATCTTGCTGGTCATTTCTTACAGAACAATAATATTCCATAATATTCATATACCATAATTTATTCCGCCATTCTCCAATTGAAGGGCATCTATTCAATTTCCAGTTTCTAGCCACTACAAAAAGGGCTGCCACAAACATTCTTGCACATGTGGGGCCCTTTCCCTCCTCTAAGATCTCTTTGAGATATAGGCCCAATAGAAACACTGCTGGGTCAAAGGGTATGCACCGTTTGTAACTTTTTGAGCATAGCTCCAAATTGCTCTCCAGAATGGTTGGATCCCTTCACAGTTCCACCAACAGTGTATTGGTGTCCCAGCTTTCCCACATCCCTTCCAACATTCATCATTATCTTTTCCTGTCATCTTAGCCAGTCTGACAGGTGTGTAGTGGTATCTCAGAGCTGTCTTAATTTGCATTTCTCTGATCAATAGTGATTTGGAGCACCTTTTCATATGACTACAAATAGTTTTAATTTCATCATCTGAAAGTTGTCTCTTCATATCCATTGACCATTTATCAATCTGAGAGTGGTGTGAATTCTTACAAATATGAGACAATATATATTTTAGAAATGAGGTCTTTTTCTCAAACCTTAAATGTAAAGATGATTTCCCAATTTGATGCTTCCCTTCTAATCTTCTCTGCATTAGTTTTGTTTATACAAAAACTTTTTAACTTAATATAATCAAAATTATCTATCTGATGTTCAATTAAGAGTTCCAGTTCCTCTGTGGGCACAAATTCCTTTCTTCTCCACAGGTCTGAGAGGTAAACTATCTTATGTTCTTCTAATTTGCTTATAATATCATTCTTTATATCCAGATCATGAACCCATTTAGATCTTCTCTTGGTATATGGTGTTAGGTGTGGGTCCAGCCCTAACATCTTCCATACGAGTTTCCAAATTTCTCAGCAGTTGTTGTCAAATAGTGAGTACTTATCCCAAAAGCTGGGGTCTTTGGTTTATCAAACACTGGATTGCTCTAGTTATTGCCTAGTTTCTCCTGTGATCCTATCCTATTCCACTGATCCTCTACTCTATTTCTTAGCCAGGAGCAAATGGTTTTGATGACCGCTGCTTTATAATATAGTTTTAGATCTGGTACAGCAAGGCCACCTTCATCTAACTTTTTTTTTTCATTAAATCCCTTGAAATTATTGACTTTTTGTTCTTCCAGGTGAACTTTTCTACTATTTTTCTTAGATCTCTAAAATAATTTCTTGGAGGTTGATTGGTATGGCACTAAATAAGTAAATTTGTTTGGGTAGTATTGGCATTGTTATTATATTCGCTCGGCCTACCCATGAGCACTTGATATTTTTCCAACTGATTAGTTCTAACTTTATTTGTGGACAAAGTGTTTTGTAGTTTAGTTTGTATAGTTTATGACTTTTCCTTGGCAGATAGATTCCCAAATATTTTATACTATCATCCATTATTTTGAATTGAATTTCTTTTTGTATCTCTTGCTGCTGAACTTTGTTAGTAATATATAAAAATGCTGATGATTTATGTGGATTTATTTTCTATCCTGCAACTTTGTTAAAGTTGTGAATTGTTTCTAGTAATTTTTGAGTCGAGTCTCTAGGGTTCTCTAAGTACACCATCATATCTTCTGCGAAGAGTGATAATTTGGTTGCCTCATGACCTACTATAATTCCTTTTATCTCTTTTTCTACTCTTACTGCCAAAGCTAACATTTCTAATACAATATTAAATAGTAATGGTGACAGTGGGCAGCCTTGTTTCATTCTGATCTTACTGGGAATGGTTCTAGTTTGACTTCATTACATATGATGCTTGCTGATGGTTTTAAGTAGATGATACTGATCATTATAAGGAAAAGCCCATTTATTCCTATACTCTCTAGTGTTTTTAATAGGAATGGGTGTTGGATTTTATCCAATGCTTTTTCTGCATCTATTCAGAAAATCATATGGCTATTGTTACTTTGGTTATTAATATAATTGATTATGCTGATAGTTTTCCCAATATTGATCCAGCCCTGCATTCCTGGTATAAATCTTACTTGGTCATAGTGTACTATCCTGGAGATGACTTTCTGTAATCTTACTGCCAATATTTTGTTTAAGATTTTTGAATCAATATACATTAAGGAAATTGGTCTACAGTGTTCTTTCCCTGTTTTCACCCTACCTGGTTTAGCTATCAGCACCACATCTGTATCATAAAAGGAATTTGGTAGTACACCTTCTTTCCCTATTATTTCAAATAATTTATATCATTCTGGAATTACTTGTTCTCTGAATGTTTAGTAGATTCACATGTAAATCACCTGGCCCTGGAGATTTTTTCTTAGGGAGTTGATTAATAGCTTGTTTTATATCTTTCTCTAAAATAGGGGCATTGAAATAATTTATTTCCTCTTCTGTAAACCTGGGCCGTCTATATTTCTGTTGATATTCATCCATTTCATTTAGATTTTCAATATTTTTTTGCATAAAGTTGGGCAAAGTAACTCCTCATTATTGCTCTAATTTCCTCTTCATTGGTTGCCAATTTTCCCTTTTCATTTTTGAGACTAACAATTTGATTTTCTTCTTTTCTTTTTCTCATCAAATTAACTAAAGGCTTATCCATTTTATTGTCTTTTTCATAAAACCAAATCTTAGTTTTATTCATTAATTCAATACTTTTATTATTTTCAATTTTACTAATCTCCCCTTTTATTTTCAGAATTTCCAATTTGTTATTGAATTCTAGGTTTTTCATTTGTTCTTTTTCTAGCTTTTTAATTGCAAGCCTAATTCACTGATCTTCTCTTTTTCCATTTTATGTAAGTAAACATCTAAAGATAAAAAATCACTCTTTATAACCGCTTTGGCCATATCCCACAAATTTTGGCATGTTTTCTCATTATTGTCATTCTCCTGGATGAAATTGATTGTGTCTATGAATTGCTTTTTCACCCATTCATTCTTTAGGATTAGATTAATTAATTTCCAATTAACTTTTGGTTTATTTTCTTATATATTATATATTGCATGTGATTTTTATTGCATCATGGTCTCAACAAATGCAGTTACTATTTCTACCTTTTTGCTTTTGCTTTTGAGATTTTTACACCATAATCCATGGTCAGTTGTTGTATATGTTCCATGGACTGCTGAGAAAAAAGTAAACTCAGTTCTGTTTCCATTCAATTTTCTCCAACGATCTATCATACTAACTTTTCTAACATTTTCTTTATCTCCCTACCTTCTTTCTATTCATTTTGTGGTTTGATTTATCTGATTCTTAGAGAGCAAGGTTGAGCTCTCCCACTGTCTAGTTTTGCTGTCTACTTCTTGCATCTCTGTTAACTTCTCCTCTAGGAACTTGCATGCTCTACCACTTGGTGCATATATGTTCAGTATTGATATTACTTCATTATCTATGGTACCCTTTAGTAAAATATAGTTTCCTTCCTTATCTCTTTTAATTAAATGTATCTTTGCTTTTACTTCATCTGAGATCAGGATTGCTACCGCTGCTTTTTTTGTTCACCTGAAGCATAATAGATTCTTCTCCAGCCCTTTACCTACACTCTATATGTATCTCTATGCTTAAAATGTGTTTCTTGTAAACAACATATTGTTGGATTCTGGCTTTTAATCCAGTCTGCTATCAGCTTCTGTTTTCTGAGAGAGTTCATCCCATTCACATTCGCAGTTACAATAACTAATTCTGTACTTCCTGCCATCTTATTTACCCAATGTTTAGTTGTTGTCTTTCCTTTCCCCTTTCTCCCTTCCTTCCTTACTCATATTTTGCTTTTGATGACCACTCCCCTCAAACAGTCGTCGCTCCTTTAGAGCCCCTCTTCCTTTTTTACACCTTTCCCTTAATTCTTCTGTTTTCCCTTCTATTAATATTTCCCTTTCTTTTCCTCCTTTCTCCCAATTTTCTATAAGGAGGGAGAAGTTTCTTTGTGACACCGAATGTGTCTGATATACTCTTTTAGAGCCCAATCTGTTGAGAGTAAGATTCACACAATGCTCATCCCCCTTCCTTCTGTCCCTTAATTATATTAGGTTTTCTTTGCCTCTTTATGAGATTTTACCTTATTTTTACCTCTAATTTTTTACCTTATTTTACCTCCTTTTCTCTTTTTTTCTAGTGTGATACCCCTTCTACCTCTAGTTTCTTTTTCATACTATAAAAGTAAAATCAAATTATATCCCCATTCTTTAGGTATACCCATAGTATAAATGTAGTTCTCAAGAGTTCTTTCCTTTTTACCTTTTTATCCTTCTTTTGAGTTCTGTGTTTGGAGACCAAATTTTTTTGTTCAGATCTGGTGTTTTCATTATAAAGAGGTGAAATTCCCCTATATCAGTAAATATCCATCTTCTTCCCTGGACGATAATGCTCATTTTCGCTGGATAGCTTCTTGTTGGCTGTAATCCAAGTTGCTTTCCCTTTGGGGCAATCTAGTTCCATGCCCTTTGATCCTTTAATGTAGAAGCTGAGAGATCTTGGGTGATCCTAATAACTATTCCTCAGTATTTGAATTGTTTCTTTCTAGCTACGTGCCATATGTTTTCCTTGGTGTAAAAGTTCTGAAATTTAGCCACGATATTCCTTGGGGATTGAATTTTGGAGTCTCTTTCAGGAGGTGATCAGTGAATTCTTTCGATGGTGATTTTGCCTTCCGATTCTAAAACATCAGGGCAGTTTTCTTTCATGACTTTTTGGAAGATAGCATCAAGGTTCTTTTTTTCATCATGGCATTTAGAACGTCCAAAAAATACCTCATTAAATATTAACAGCTTGCAAACCTATTCGTCACATTCCATAAGATAAGTTTATGACCTAACAGCTTTTTTTTAAAAGAGAAAATTTTGTGAGCTCAATGTCAAGTATTTAAAACATGAAACATATTACTAGTCAGATGACAATAATCCAGTGGCATGCATTTTAAAATTATGTTACAGGGAATATCATCTATCCTATCTCCTTAGCATTTTTTTAATCACATCCAATAGCTTTTAAAACCCGGCATAGATAACCAGTATGGAATAATTAGAATCAATTAAAAATGTACATTTATCTTCTGGGATAAGTACTCATTATTTGACAAAAACTGCTGGGAAAATTGGAAACTAATGTGGAAGAAATTAGGGCTTGACCCACATCTAACACCACATACCAAGACGAGATCTAAATTAGTTCATGATCTGGATATAAAGAGTGATATCATAAGTAAATTAGAGGAACATACAATAGTTTACCTCTGAGATCTGTGGAGAAGGAAGGAATCTGTGTCCAAAGAAGAATTGGAACTCTTAATTGAACACCAGATAGATAATTTATATAATATTTAGTTAAAAAGTTTTTGTACAAACAAAACCAATGCAGTCAAGATTAGGAGGGAAGCAATAAATTGGGAAATCATTTTTATATTTAAAGGCTCTGATAAAGGTCTCAACTCTAAAATATATAGAGAATTGTCTCATATTTAGAAGAATTCAAGTCATTCTTCAATCGATAAATGGTCAAGGGATATGAACAGACAATTTTCAGATGTTGAAATTAAAACTATTTATAGTCATATGAAAAGGTGCTCCAAATCACTATTGATCACAGAAATGCAAAGTAAGACAACCTGTCAGATTGGCTAAAATGACAGGAAAAGATAACGATGAATGTTGGAGGGGATGTGGGAAGACTAAGATGCTGATGCATTTTTGGTGGAATTGTGAATGGATCCAACCATTCTGGAGAGCAATTTGGAGCTATGCTCAAAGAGTTATCAAACTATGCATACCCTTTGACCCCACAGTGTTTCTATTGGGCTTATATCCCAAAGAAATCATAAAAGAAGGAAAGGACCCTACATGTGCAAGAAGGTTTGTCGCAGCTCTTTTTGTAGTGGCTAGAAACTGGAAACTGAATGGATGCCCATCAGTTGGAGAGTGGCTGAATAAATTATGGTATATGAATATTATGGAATATTATTGTTCTGTGAGAAATGACCAGCAGGACAATTTCAGAGAGGCCTGGAGAGACTTGCATGAACTGATGCTGAGTTAAATGAGCAGAACCAGGAGAACATTATACACGGCAACAACAATACTATATGATGATCACTTCTGATGGACATGGCTCTCTTCAACAATGAAATGTTTCAAACCAGTCCAATTGTTCAGTGAAGAAGGCCATACACACCCAAAGAGAGGGATGTGAAATGTGGACCGCAACATAACATTTTTATGCTCTCTATTGATGTTTCCTTTCTCTGATTTTTTTTCTTGTAGATACGATTTTTCTTGCACAACCATGATAAGTTTGGAAATATGTATCCATATATTCAATTTGTGAAGTATTTTAACATAATTAACAAGTAGTGGATATCCTGCCATCTAGGGGAGGGGTGGTGAGTCGGGGGGAAAAATTTGTAACAGAAAGCTTTGTAAGGGTTAATGTTGAAGAATTACCCATACATATGTTTCCAAATAAAATGTTTTAATAATAACAAAAAAATAGTTCATTTATATAATAAAGTTGCAAAGGAAGGAAGATACACTGAATGGCAGAAATGGTGTTTCAACCCATTCTATGGGGGGCAGCCATGCTGACTAGCAGTTTGTGCATGAATGGCTCTTCTTCATGCTGTTCTTCCCAAGCTCTAGGAACCAATCATTTCTACTGTTCTGCCTTGGTTCCATTTTGTCATTACCATGGAAGCCAGATTAATGCTACCTCCTCAACAAACTTCAGAAATAGCATCCCATCTAATCCTCACCTACATCAAGGAGGCAGTCCTTGGTGACATCAGGTCCAATTGTCCATTGAAGAACCTTCCATCAAACCCATACATGGAGCAGGGGTGCATTGCTTCATGGAGAGAGCAAAATAGACTCTACTGCCAAAAATTTATGTTAGAAAGACAGGGGCAAAATTTGAGAAGTAGATACATTTGTCTCATTGG
>JAJPUD010033929.1:0-11105 GCA_023553655.1 Myrmecobius fasciatus
TAATAAAAAATTAAATTAAATTAAATTAAATTAAAAAAAGATCTATCATACCTTATTTTTTCTAACATTTTGTTTACCTCTTTAACTTCTTTCTTATTTTTTTTTTGTGGTTTGATTTATCTAGTTCTGAGAGAGCGAAGTTGATCTCCCCCATTAGTATTGTTTTGCTGTCTATTTCTTTTTGCATCTGTCTTACCTTCTCCTGTACGAATCTGGATACTATACCACTTGGTGAATATATCTTTTGTATTGATATTACTTCATTGTCTATGGTACTTTTTAGTAAGATATAGTTTCCTTCCTTATCTCTTTTAATTAGATCTATGTTTGCTTTAATTGATCTGAGATCAGGATTTCTATTCCTGCTTTGTTTACTTCACCTGAAGCATAATAGACTCTCCTCCAGTCCTTTGCCTTCACTCTGTTTGTATCACTCTGATTTAAAAGTGTTTCTTAAAAGCAGTGTACTGTAGGATTCTGGCTTTCAATCCATTCTGCTATTCACTTCTGTTTTATGGGAGAGTTCATCCCATTCTCATTCACAGTTAAAATAACTAATACTGTATTTCCCGCCATCTTATTTACCCTAAAATATGCTTTTCTCTTTCCTTTCCCCCTTCCCTTCTCCCCAGTATTTTGATTTTGATAACCAGCTCCCTCAAACAGCCCTTCCCTTCTAAATCCTCTCCCCCATTTTTATACTTTTCCCCTAATACTTCTGTTTTCCCTTCTATTAGTCTTTCTCTTTCTTTCCCCCCTTTCCCTTCCACTTTTCTATAAGGTGAGACAAGATTCTTTGTGAAACAAATATGTCTGATATTCTCTCTTTGAGCCAAATCTAATGAGAGTGAGATTCACACAATGCTCCTCCCCCTCATTTCTTTCCCTCAATTATAAGAGGTCAGTTTTGCCTTTTTGTAAGAGGTAATTTCCCTTATTTTACCTCTTTTTCCCTCTTTTTTACATTACAATATCCTTTCCACCTCTAGTTTCTTTTTGATATTACCATAATAAAATCAAATTATATCTGCACTCTCTAGGTATACACATAACAGAAATATAGTTTTACCTTTTGATGCTTCTCTTTAGTTCTGTGTTTAGAGATCAAATTTTTATTCACTTCTGGTCTTTTCATTAGAAATAGGTGAAATTAAAATTTAATGTCCATCTTTCCTGAAAGATAATGCTCATTTTAGCTGGATAGGTTATTCTTGGTTGTAATCCCAGTTCCTTTGCTTTTTTTGAATCTCAGATTCTAGGGCATTTGATTCTTTAATATGGAAGCTACTAGGTCCTGGGTAATCCTTATTGTGACTCCTCAGTATTTAAATAGTTTCTTTCTGGCTGTTTGCAATATCTTTTCCTTGGTGCTGTAGTTATGAAATTTAGTTATGACATTCCTTGGGGATTTAATGTTGGGGTCTCTTTCAGGAGGTGATCTGTGAATTCTTTTGATGGCTATTTTACCTTCTGATTCTAAGATATTAGGGAAGTTTTCCTTTATAATTTCCTGTAAGATAATGTCTAGGTTCTTTAGATTGTCTCTTCTAGATCTATTTTCCAGATAAGTTGTTTTTTGTAGGAGATATTTCATATTTTCTTCTATTTTCTTCATTTTTTGTTTTTGTTTGACTGATGTTTGAATTTTTACTAAATAATTCACTTTCATTTGTTCAGTTCTAATTGTTAGTTTATTATTTTATTCAGTTACCTTCTTTTAGGTCCTTTTGTATTTGGCCAATTGAATTGTTTTGTTCATTACATTTTTTTTTGCCTTTCACAAATTTTGTTTTTCAATGAATTGGTGTCTTTTTCATATGTATTTTGGAGGGCATTATATCCTTTTTCTGTTCTTTCTTGCAATGATCTCATTTCCTTTCCACATTTTTCTTCTAACTTTTTTTAAAAATCCTTTATGCAATCTTTCAAGAAATGTTGTGAAATGGGGACCAGCTCATATCTTCCTTTGGGGCTTCATGTAGAGTTGATTTCCCTTTAGGAACCTCAGGATTTGAGGTTTGTTCTTTCTCTCCGTAAAAAAAACTGTCTATAATGCTCTTCCTTTTTGATTTTTTTGTTCATCATTTTTTAAGGGTTCATGTCTGCTCTTAATGGAAAGAAGCAACAACTACTTTAGTTTATCCTGGGGGAAGTTATGCTGAATGACATCTGGTGCTGGGTAATCATAGTTAGGTCCAGCACTCTCCTGGGGCTCAATGGTTTATAATTTGCCTTTTGTAGCAAATCTGCCAAACCACTTATTTACAACCAGGACAGAGTGGCCTAAGAGACCCACAGAAGATTCCCTGATTCGTGGAAGCTGCAACACTCTGATTTCCCACCCTGGTTCTCCCTGTGCTGTGATCTTAGCATGGCTGGCTGTCCCCCTACCTGTTCAAAAGATCTGTTCTGAGGTTTTTCCAAGGTATCTTGGGAATGTATTGTACTTCAAATATTTGTATGTCCTTTGATTCCAAAACCAATTTAAAGGCTTAATCTGCTGTTAGTTTGAGAGTAGATCAGAAGAGATTACAGAAAGCCATGTCTGCTCTCTGCCATCTTGGCCCTACCCTGACAATTCTAATTATTACAAAGTTCTTTTCATGTCAAATATAAATTTGCATCTCTATAATTTCTAATCCATTGTTCTCTTAGGCATAGAAAATTAAGATTTTCTTTTCCTCCTATCCACTGTATTTTTGATTGGGAAAATGGGTTCATATTTCCTGCAAGTAATGCTCTATGTTCCCAATTACCATTTCAAATATCTTCTCTTCATACCAATTAAACATTTCACTCTCATTATAGTGTTAAAGTGACAATATATTGAAAATTGAAAAGCACAGTGAAGAATAACAAAATTATGTTAAGTACCTTTTCCTCCTCACAAATATTCATTTCCAAAAGGAAATGAAATACCCCCAGCATCCAGGACAAATGTTTATGAATTCATTGGTAGAACCTGTCATGGGTGCCAGTCAGCATTCTGACACCCAATCCAAGGAAACAAGAAGTGGTGACTTAGTAGCTCATCAACTTGGATAAACATCTGAAAAAAAGTCTCAATTTTTGCTTTTGTTTTTTGTTTGTTTTATTTTGTTGTGCTTTCTTTTTGCCACCATTGCTCCAGGTTCTTAGTTTGTTAGGAACTAATTTTTTGGGATTACTAGCATCCACTATTGTTAGTTCATCAAGATATTTTTTTAAATAAACATCAGTTAAATATTTAGTGTTCAAGAATCTGAAACTATTTTATATTTTGCACACAAAATGATTTAGAGAATTATGAGGGGTCCTGGAATTAAGAAAAAATGACTAACCTATCTTTTTTTGTCACATGATCCAGAAATATTAAATATCCTTATGTATAAAACTATCACCTACTATTTTGAATAAACCCAAAAGGTAACAATGTATATGCCACATATTTTAAAGACTTTATGAGACCTCATGGAAAATACAAAAGATTTATAGACACCATAAACAAAGACAGAAAATATATAGAGGGGCCACAATAGTTCATAAGCAATCAAGACAATTTTTCCATTTCCTTTGACTAATTGTACTTTCTGCCTAGATCTTATAGTCCTCTACACTTTACATACCTTATGATTTGGATTTCTCCAGGAGGAAAACATTCACATATGATAAATTTCCTAAGAAATCTATTTTCAGTTTTATATCATTTGGTAATTTTATTTTATTTTTTGAAATATAAACAGAAAATAGTGGAAGAAAAAGCCTTTCCATGTACAAAGCATATCATGAGAGATGGTTCAATATAAAACAATTGATATGCTTTTCAAGAAAACCTATATGGTAACTATTACATATTCTTTTCAAAAATGCCCAGCTTTTCTTTGTTTCCTTGTTGGTATTTTTTTGGTTCTCTGCTGTGTATTTTTACTTCCTTTTCCACCAACCCCTTCCAGAAGACTAAAATTAAGCTTGAAGATAGAGGCAAAGAGATAGAGAGCCAAATACACATAAATATATAGATAGATATGCATGTATAATACACTCAAACATATATATATATATGCAGATATCTAAAAACATATAGAGAGATAGATGGATAGATAGAGATAAACACTCATCTATTTCTCTGAAGGTGGATAGCATCTTTTTTCATAGGTTTAAGTCTTTCCATGCTATTTTTTGTTATGTTAAAGATGGTAAAATATATGTAAATCCAATATGGGCATGAATATTTATACAACTATTTTGCTGCAAAAGAAAAATCAAATCAAAAAGAAAAAATATAAAATTCAAGCAAACAGCAACAAAAGAAGTGAAAATGCCATGTGGCAATCCACACTCAGTTCCCACAGATCTATTTCTGGGTATAGATGGCTTTCATCATCATAAGATCATTGGAAATAGCCTGAATCCTCTCACTGTTGAGAAGAGTCACATCCATAAGAATTGCTCATCATATAACCTTGCTAATGTCGTGGACAATTATCTTCTGCTTCTCCTCATTTCACTTAGCCACATTTCTCTCTGAAATTGTCCCACTGATCATTTCTTATAGAAAGATAATATTCCATAACATTCACATACAATAACTTATTCACCCATTCTCCAAGTGATGAACATCCACTCCATTTCCAGTTTCTTGCCACTACAAAAACATTCTTGCACATGTGAGTCCCTTTCCCTTCTTAAAGATCTTTTTGTGATGTAAGCCCAGCAGAAATACTGCTAGATCTAAGGCTATGCAAAGTTTAATAACCTTTTGAGCATAATTCAAAATTGCTTTCCAGAATGGCATAATCCATTCACAACTCCACCAAAAATGAATTAGTGTCCCAATTTTCCCCACACCCCCTCCAACATTCATCCTTATCTTTTCCTGTCATCTTAGTCAATATGAGAGTTGTATCTCAGAGTTGTCTTAATTTGCATTTCTGTGATCAATAGTGATTTAGAACACATTTACATATAACTAGAAATGATTTTAATTTCTTCATCTGAAAACTGTTCATATCCTTTGACCATTTATCAATTGGAGAATGGTTTGATTTCATATAAATTTGAGTAAGTTCTCTATATATTTTAGAAATGAGGCCTTTACCTGAACCACTGACTGTAAAAATATTTTCCCAATTTGTTGCTTCCCTTCTAATATTGTCTGCATTAGTTTTGTTTGTGCAAAACCTTTATAACTTCATATAATCAAAATTATATATTTGGTATTCAATAATTAGCTTCAATTTTTCTTTGTCACAAATTACTTTTTTCTCCATAGAGGTAAACTCTTCTATAGTCTTCTAATTTCCTTATAATATCATTCTTTATGTCTAAATTATGAACCCTTTTTGACCTTATCTTGGTGACCTGGATTTTTATAATAATCAAAATGATATTCACTCAAAGTCATTCTTAAAACAATATTGTTGTTACTGTATGCAATATCATTTCATTTCTGCTCATTTTACTCTTAATTATTTTTCCATGTGTTTCTAAGATTGGTGAACTCAGAACTCATGTTTTCTTATGTAACAATAGTATTTAATTATAATCATATACTACAACTTGTTCAGTCATTGCTCAATTGATGGGCATTCCTGAAACTTCCAGTTATTTGAAATTACAAAAGGCAATGCTATAAACATTTTAGAACAAATAGGCTCTTTTTTACTTTTTCCCTAATAATCTTTGGAAATGGACCTAGAAATGGAATTGCTCTTTCACAATGTAGAGGGAGTTTAATAGCTCTTTGGACAAAATTCCAGATTTCTCTCCAAAATGATTGAATCAATTCATAATTATGTCGACAGAATTAGTGTTGAATTGGTCCCCAATATCCTCACAATATATGCTTTAATTCAGTGTAGTGTTTTACTTATTTCCATAAAATTTAAGGCATAAAATAAAATATAAGAATCACTATTGTTATTTATAGATTATAAGGGCTATTCAGCTTTTTCCATGCCTAAACTGTTCTTTCCCCATCTATAGATGTGACTCAGACTGAAAAAGAAATAAAACTAGTGCTTGGTCCAATACTTGCCACACAATTAAAAATTATAGCTATATTTTGAGTTTTATATTATTAAATAAAGAGCATCCTACCTATATGAGAGGGTTCTTCAAACTCAGTAAAATTATAATTAAAAGTAAAAACATGGGGGTGGAGCCAAGATGGTGGAGTAAAGGCAGGAACTTGCCCAGACTCTTCAACAAACTGTTTTGAATTCTTTTAAATAATGACTCTAAACAAGTTTTAGAGCATCAGAACAATTAAAAAGATTGAGTAGAACATTTTTCATCTGAGGGAAATTTAGAAGCCCAGCAGAAAAGTTCTGTGACACCAGGGTGGGAGTACTGGTGCAGCCTTGGATGTAGTTGCAGCCCGGCCCAAGGTTGACCTTTTGAATCAGCAGCTATACTGAGTGATGCTACAAACATTTTTGTTCACATATGTCCTTTTCCCTTTTTTATGATATCTTTCTGATACAGACCCAGTAGAGACACTGCTGAATCAAAGAGCATTCACAATTTGATAGCCCTTTGGGTATATTTCCAAATTGCTTAATGGAATAGTTTGATAAGTTTACAACTCCACCAGTATCAGTGTCCCAGTTTTCCCACATCCTCTCCAATATTCATCATTATTTTCTCCTGTCATCTTAGTCAATCTAAGAGTGTGTCTTAATTTGCATTTCTTTAATCAATAATGATTAGAAGCATTTTTTAATATGACTAGAAATGGTTCTAATTTATTCATCTAAAATTGTCTTATCAATTGGAGAATGACTTGAATTCTGATTAATTTGTATCTATGTATTTTAGAAAAAAGTCCTTTTTCAGAATCCTTGGATGTAGCAATCCCCCCCACCCAGTTTATTGCTTTCTTTCTAATCTAGTCTGCATTTGTTTTGTTTGTACAAAACCTTTTTAATTTTATATAATCAAAATTATCCATTTTGTTTTCTACAATGTATTTTAGTTTTACTTTGGCCACATATTTCTTCCTTCACAAATCTGAGAAGTAGCGTATCTTTTATTTTTCTCATTTGGTATCAATATTAAATAGGGAAATTGGTGTATAATTTCTTACTCTGTTTTGACCCTGCCTGGTTAAGATATTAGCACCATATCTGTGTCATAAAAGGAATTTGGTAGGATTCCTTCTCTCTCTATTTTCCAAAAAATGTTTCCATAGCATTGGAATTAATTGTTCTTTAAATTTTTGGTAAAATTCATTTGTAAATGTATCTGGCCCTGGAGATTTTTCTTAGGGAATTGATTCAAAACTTGTTCAGTTTCTTTTTCTACAATTGGGTTATTAAATAATTTATTTCTTCCTCTGTTAATCTGGGCAATCTATATTTTTGTAAGTATTCACCCATTTCACTTAGATGATCAGATTTTAATGGCATTCTTTGGGGCAAAATAGCTGCTAATTACTGTTTAATTTTTCTCTTCAATGGTGGAAAGTTCACTCTTTTTTTTTTTTTTTTTTTTTGCTTTTTGCTGAGGCAATTGAGGTTAAGTGACTTGCCCAGAGTCACACAGCTAGGGAATGTTAAGTGTCTGAGATCAGATTTGAACCCAGGTCCTCCTGGCTTCAAGGCTGGTGTTCTATCCACTGCTCCACCTAGCTGCCTTGAAAATTCACTCTTTTAATTTTTGATATTAACAATTTGGTTTCTTTCTTTCCTTTTTCTAATCAAAGTAACTAAAGTTTTATCTATTTTGTGCTTTCCCCCCATAAAACCAAGTTTTAATTGTGTTTATTAGGTCAATAGTTTTCTTACTTTCAGTTTTGTAAATCTCCCCTCTGATTTTCAGAATTTCAAATTCAGTATTTAATTGGGAATTTTTCATTTGTTCTTTTCTAGCTTTTTTAGTTGCATGCCCAATTCATTGATTTTCTCTTTCTCTGTTTTATGCAAATAAGCATTTCAATAAGCACTTCCCCTAAGGATTGTTTTGGCTGCATACCATAAATTTTAGTATGTTGTCTCATTGTTGCCATTTTTTGCATCAAATTATTGATTGTATCTATGATTTGTTGCAGTTTCCAATTAATATTTCATCTATTTTTATTTGGCCCTTTATTACATGTAATTTTTATTGCATCATGATCTGAAAAAAATGTCTTAACCATTTCTGCCTTTGAATATGAGTTTTTAAAAATGCCCTAATACATGGTCAATTTTTGTATAGGTTCCATGTACTGCCAAGAAAAAAGTATATTCCTTTCTGTTTCCATTCAGTTTTCTCCAAATGCCCATCATACCTATCTTTTCTAGTATTCTATTTACCTCCTTAACTTCTTTCTTCTTTATTTTGTGATTTCATTTATCTAGTTCTGAGAGAGCAAGGTTGAGATCTTCCACTATTATAGTTTGCTGTCTATTTCTTCTTGCAGCTCTCTTAACTTCTGCTCTAGGAATTTAGATGCTTTATCATTTCATGCATATTTGTTCAGTATTGATATTACTTCATTATCTATGGTATCCTTTAGCAAAATTTAGTTTTCTTCCTTATGTCTTTTAATTAGATCTCTTTTTGCTTTTGTTTGATCTGAGATCAGGATAGCTATCCCTACTTTTTTTTTTTACTTTAGCTGAAGCATAATATTCGGCTTCATTCTTTTATCTTTAATATGTATATATGACTCTGCTTAAAATGTCTTTCTTGTAAACAACATATTGTAGGATTTTGGCTTTTAAGCCAGTCTGTTATCTGCCTGTTTTATGGGAGAATTCATCCCATTAACAGTTAAAAATAATAACTCTGTATTTTTCATCTTCTTATTTTCTGCAAGTTTTACTTTTCTATTTCATTTTTCCCTTTCCCTCCTCCCTATTGTTTTGCCTCTGATCATCAACCTCCCTCAAACAGCCCTCTCCTTTTACAACTCCTTCCACTTTCTTATCCCTATCCCCTTCTATTCACCTCCCCCTTTCCTTTCCTCTTTCCTCTCCTACTTCCATACTAGGTGAGGTAAGCTTCTCTATCAAACTAAATATATCCCATAATCTCTCTTTGAGGCAAATCTGATGAAATTGAGGTTCACACAATGATCAGCACCCTCCCTTGTTTCTCTCAATTGTATTATGTTTTTTGCTTCTTCATGAGATTGTAATTTCCCTCATGTTACTTCATCTTCCTCTTCTTCCAGTTCAATCTTATTTCTACTTCTACTGTATTTTTTATATCATTACAATAAAATCAAATCATACCTACTCCCTCTAAGTATACCTATGTCAGAGGTAGGGTTCTCAAAAGTTAAACATAGCATCTTCCCATATATTTTTGTGAACATTTTAACTTTTAAAAGACACAGTTATTTTTCTTTCCCTTTTTCCCCTTTTAGGTTTTTCTTGAGCTCCATATTTTAATACTGGATTTTCTGCTCAGCTCTGATCTTTTCATTAACAAATAAATTAAATTCACCTTTTTCATCACATGTCCATCTTTTTCCTTGAAAGATAATGCCTAATTTTGCTGGATGGTTAATTGTTGTGTATAATCCAAGTTTCTTTGCTAATCAGAACATTATATTCTAGGCCCTTCAATTCTTTCAAATGGAAGCTGCTAGGTAATCCTAATTGTGACCCCTCAATATTTGAATTGTTACTTTCTAGCTGTTTGTAGTTTTCCTTTATATATATGTGTGTGTGTGTGTGTATGTATATATATGTATATGCACATATATACATGTATATATACATATATATTTCCTGAAAGATGATATCTAAGCTGTTTTTCATCCTGGTTTTCAGGAAGTCCAATATTTCTTATATTGTCTCTCCTAGCTCTATTTTCCATTCATTTTTTTTTTTAACGAATAAGGTATTTTACAATTTTTTTTTCTGTTTTTCTATTTTTTTTGCCTTTGTTGGACTGATTCTTGATGTCTCATTGAGTAATCCACTTGTATTTCTTCAGTTCTAATTTTTAGTGAATTATTTTCTTCAGTTAACATTTTAATCTCCTTTTACATTTGGGCAATTTAATATTTAAATGATTTGTTTTGCTCATTATGTTTCTTTTTCCGTTTCACAAATTCTGTTTTTTAAAGAGTTGTTTTCTGTTTCCATCTCATCAAATCTATTTTGGAAGGCATGATATGCTTTTTGTGCTTCATCATATATATTAAAGAGTTATATGATTTTTCCTTTTCTCTATTTATTTTTAAAGGTGTTTTCTTCACATAATTTCTGTTTCCTTTTTGAAACTCTCCTGCAAAGTTCTCATTCCCTTTCCCCATTTTTTTCTAAATTTCTTTTAAGATCCTTTTTGAATTCTTCCAAGAGAGCCTTGTGAGATGGGAACCCACTCATATCACCCTTTAGAGATTCGTCTGGAGATGATTTGCCTTTATTTTCCTCAGGATTTAAGGTCTGTTCTTCTCTGTCTGCATAAAAGCTACCTATGGTCAGAATTCTTGTAAGATCTGTCAGCTTACACATTAAAGGATCGAAGAGCCTGGAATTAGATATTCCAAAAGGCAAAAGAAATTGAATTACAGCAAAGAATAAGTTATACAGCTAGAATGAGTATTATCTTCCAGGGAAGAAGATGGCCATTCAATGATATAGGTGAATTTCACCAAAGATAGATCTAATCAAAACAGATTAGGAAGGAAATAATATTTTATTAAAGGGTACCATAGATAATGAAGCAGTATCAATACTAAACATATATGCACCAAGTGGTATAGCATCCAAATTCCTAGAGGAGAACTTAGGAGAGATGAATGAAGAAATAGACAGCAAAACTGTACTAGTGGTGGATCTCAAACTTGCTCTCTCAGAAATAGATAAATCAAACCACAAAATAAATAAGAAAGAAACTAATGTGGTACACAAAATGGTAGAAAAGTTAGATATGATAGATGATTGGAGAAAAGTGAGTGAAGTTAGAAGAGAGTTTACTTTTTTCTCAGTGGTTCATGGAACTCATACAAAAATTGACCCTGTGTTAGGGCATAAAAAACTCAAAATTAAATGCAGAAAGGAAGAAATAGTAAATATATCTTTTTCAGATCATCATGCAATAAAAATCACATGTAATAAAAAAGCAGGAGAAAATAGACCAAAAGTTAATTGGAAATTAAATAATCTAATCCTATAGAATGAATG